>CALNXK010000059.1:182500-187500 GCA_942486035.1 Porites lobata | reverse complement strand
ACTCTCTCCAACATTGCTCCGTTTGAGAGACTATGGATAATTGGACAACCCCGAAAATGTAATTTTAAAAACACAGGCGCCACGATAGTCCTTGGTGGCAGCCAATTTACACGTTGCATTCCTCTGTCTAAAAGAGAGGCCAAAATAAAAAAATCAGACCGGATTTTTTGTGTTCGACAAGTTTAGTTTACTAGTAAATCTTGGCGACGAATCTGGTGGAGTGCAAACCAGCCTTTTAAACATACTTTTTTTCTCATCACGTCTCAGGTAAACAGTACTATGAGGCCCTTGTTTTTATCATACAGACCTCGGACAGAATTTGTTCTTTTTTGCCCTATTTAAACCTATAATTCTGCAGTTTTTCACAATTTTGCAAGAGAATTTGCACTCATTCAATATTTACGACGATCAAAGCACGCGCTTCCTTTGCACAACAAATTATAGCATTGAATTATAAAACGTTTTCGTGAAGAGAATTCTCTAATTCCAGGACTTTCAGTTAGAAAAATCTGGTCCTATGTGATATGCAGGGTAAAATGGGCTTTTAATGAAAACGATAAAAAAATTCCAAAAATCACTTTTCGGCCAGCCGGACGTGGCTCACTTTTGACAGGCACTAAATTTGCAGTGCGATTAATAGAGTTACCATTTACGCTTCAACATGATAGATAAATTGTATGTTTAGGTTTTATTTCCCTTTATTTATTAAACTGCGGACGGTTTTGTTATGTGTAATCTTTAAAAGCGAGTAATATTTACGCGCGGCGTTTTGAGTATTCCTGCATGAGATGTTTATGTTCGACTGGATACAACCGGTGCAGCGATAAAAATTGCGAGAGGGACTACTAACAATCAATAAAATAAATATAATTCGGTGAAACATGTACAGAGACAATAATTTTCATTCACGAAGAGAAGTATTGAGAGTAAAGTGTCTTTGAAAATCATGAGTCAGGTAAGCATAAGCTTATTTATGTTTTAAGCCGGCTTCCCGGTGTTTGCTCTTTTCAAGATGAACTCGAGGCAAGAAAATCGCTCAGGGCTTTCTTTTTTACAGTCAAAATCATAAGTAAATAATCTTCGGAACATTTTCTTTGAATTTGAGGTCAAAAAAAAATCTAAAGGCTTTTTAAACCTGATACTATTGTAGGTTAGATCATTGCTCGTATATAAACTTAAGCCGCATAAACCATACGCTCGACTTCAGGAAACCGAAAAAAAAAAAACACATCAAAGACAACAATTTCTCAGGATTACCAGTCGAGATTCTGCTTCTGAAGGTCATCAAGTGTTCCAGAATTTTCAACCCTCTTACGCCTCAAGCAAGGGCAAGTGAGTAGGCTCATTTTTGAAAACGATGCCATCCGAAATCGGATTTCCAATGACTTTGACAAGCGGTGCATTTGTCAACAAAGAGCGCAATAAACAAACCAGCCATGAATTACAGAACAATCTTGATAGCAGCTGTATTTCATTTTGTAAACCAAGTAGAAACAGCCAGTTTAAAACATCACAAGATGACACAAAACTCTGTAAGCTCCAGCTATCAGTAAGCAAGTTTCCAGACGCTGCATAAATTTTCCGCATGAACTCACCTGTCAAATTTTGACCAATCAGAACATAAAAATTGAACGTAGAGCGTGATCAACGCGTGACAGTGAGAGAAGTCAAAAGTGATTGCCTTCCCCGCATGTAAATGTAAAAGCCGGTTGAATTTTCGCGTCCGAGGTCAGTTCGAAATCAACATTTTAAAAGTGCGGCTCCTGAACTCGACTTATTTCATATGCTTTTAAAAAAAATTGAACTTGAGCCTGCGATAATTGAAAAGTAGCAACCTGTCAGCGGATACGTTAAAAAACACTCGAACTCAGTGGGTCGATACCTGAGCCCGCGATAGGGTCAGGCGATACTGGTCAGCAGTAACACTATTTTGACTGCTGTCAATTAATCAAAACATGGATGTACAATATCAGGTTGCAGGCTCCCAAACTAGCTAGAAAGTGTGAGATTAAACATTGGTATACCTGTGGTGCGGACGGACGGAAGGTCGGGTGGTCGGTGTACGGTCACGTGATTGCCGAATTTTCTAAGATGGATCGATTTTCTAAGCTATGGGACTTCGAATTGAGCCCATGATCAAATAAAATATCAGCGCAAAACCTTAAACACTACGTGACCTCAATGGATAGGCTAATGAGCCCGCGATACACTCAGATGATGATGGTCAGCGTATACTCTAGTTTGACAGCTGTCAATTAACCTTCATTACAATGGCGAATATTCGAATTAACAGACTACGAGTGTGAGTAAGACATCTCCGTCCGGCATATAGTGGAAAATGCCAGATCGTGTACCTGAGCGAACCTGAGCCCACGTTATTAGTTTTCTAATAGTGGTCTGCAGATGTCCCATTTTGACAGCTGTCAATTGACCTTAATTTGGCTTGCCAATATATCTTTAAACGACTGTCAGCCAACTGACAGCCTTGCCCGGCGTAGTTTTGTTTTTATGTTGAATTGTAAGTGTGACATATTATATCCGCTTATATGTAGGGGCAAAACGACTGGTCTTTCATCTGAGCCCGCGAGATAGTCATGTGATAATTGTCAGCGGATGTCTAATTTTGACAGCTGTTAATCTAATCGTACTCATACGGATGGCTTACATAACTAAGAGGCGAGTCAAGTTGTGCAAGATCCTTTGTGACATTTGACATCGGCTCACATGAAGCGTGTGTAGGGGTGGGCGGGCGGGCGTACGCTTTGTCATAACCAAATTTTCTCAGATGGATAGTTTACCAAATTTTCTTACCCATGGTGCTCCGCTCTGCGCGCGCTTCGCGCGCGCGAGGAGCTCCGCTATAAGGTGCATATGGATGCATATAAGGTAGATGTGGGTGTATATAAGGTGTATATAAGATGTACATGGATGTATATAAGGTGTATCTGGGTGTATATAAGGAATATTGGTGTATATAAGGTGGATGTGGGTGTATATAAGGTGAATTTAGGTGTATATAACGTGTATATGGGTGTATATAAGGTTTATATATGGTGTATATGGATGTATTTAAGGTAAATGTGGGTGTATATAAGGTGAACTTAGGTGTATATAAGGTTTATATAAAGTGTATATGGATGTATTTAAGGTAGATGTGGGTGTATATAAGGTGAATTTAGGTGTATATAAGGTGTATATGGGTGTATATAAGGTGTATATTGGTGTATATAAGGTAGATGTGGGTGTATATGAGGTGAATTTAGGTGTATATAAGGTTTATATAAGGTGTATATGGATGTATTTAAGGTAGATGTGGGTGTACATAAAGTGTATATAAGGTGTATATGGGTGTATACAAGGTGCATATAAGGCGTATATGGGTGTATATAAGGTGTATATGGGTGTATGTAAGGCGTATATGGGTGTATATAAGGTGGATATGGTTGTATAGAAGGTGGATATGGGTGTATATAAGGTGCATGTGGGTGCATATGAGGTGGATGTGGGTGTATACAAGGTGTATATTGGTATATAAGGGTGTATGTGGGTATATATAACCTGTATATAAGGTGTATATGGGTGTATGTAAGGTGTATATAAGGAGTATATAAGGTATATATGGGTGTATATAAAGTGTATATGGGTGTATATAAGGTTTATATGGGGTTATTTAAGGTGTATCTAATGTGCATATAGGTCTACATGAGGTGTATATAAGGTGTATATGGATGTATATAAGGTAGATGTGGGTGTACATATATAAGGTGCATTGTGTATGTGGGTGTATATAACGTGTATATAAGGTGTATATGGGTGTATACAAGGTGCATATAAGGCGTATATGGGTGTATATAAAGTGAATATGGTTGTATAGAAGCTGGATATGGGTGTATATAAGGTGGATGTGGGTATACAAGGTGTATATTGGTATATAAGGGTGTATATGGGTATATATAACGTGTATATAAGGTGTATATGGGTGTATATAAAGTGTATATGAGGGTATATAAGGTTTATATGGGTTTATTTAAGGTGTATCTAAGGTGTATATAGGTCTACATGAGGTGTATATAAGGTGTATATGGGTGTATGTAAGGTGTATATGGGTGTATGTAAGGTGTATATAAGGTGTATATGGATGTATATAAGGTAGATGTCGGTGTACATAAGGTGTATATATGGTGCATATGGGTGTATATAAGGTATATATGGGTGTATAAGGGTGTATAAAGGTGTATTTAAGGTGTATATGGGTGTATATAAGGTGGATATAAGGTGAATGTGGGTGTATATAAGGTGTATTTGTGGTGTATTTAAGTTGTATATGGGTGTATATATGGTGTATATTAGGTGTATATTAGGTGCATATAAGGTTGATGTGGGTGTATATAAGGTTTATATATATATATATTCGTTTATATAAGGTGTATATGGGTGTGTTTAAGGTGTATGTAAGATGTATAGAAGATGTATATAAATTGTATATGCGTGTCTATAAGGTTTATATGGGTCTATACAAGGTGTATATAAGGTATATATGGGTGTATAAGGGTGTATATGGGTGTATCTAAGGTTTATATGGGCTTATATGAGGTGTATCTGGGTGTATATAAGGTGTATATATGGTGTATATAAGGTGGATGTGGGTGAAAATAAGGTGTACATGGGTGTACATAAGCTGTATATTGCTGGATATAAGGTGTGTATAAAGGTGTATATGGGTGTATATAAGGTTTATATGGGCTTATATGAGGTGTATCTGGGTGTATGTAAGGTTTTTATATATATATTCGTTTATATAAGGTGTATATGGGTGTGTTTTAGGTGTATATAAGATGTATAGAAGATGTATATAAATTGTATATGCGTGTCTATAAGGTTTATATGGGTCTATACAAGGTGTATATAAGGTATATATGGGTGTATAAGGGTGTATATGGGTGTATCTAAGGTTTAATGGGCTTATATGAGGTGTATCTGGGTGTATATAAGGTGTATAT
>CALNXK010000059.1:0-172500 GCA_942486035.1 Porites lobata | reverse complement strand
AAAACTTCAACTTTTTGACCAAAATCATGGACTATCCCCTTTGCAAAAATGCCAATTTTGCCTTCTTTTTAAATCCATGTTTATATTGTCTAGAAACGCTTGTTTTCTAACGAGATCCTCACCAAATACTTTTATTAGGTGTATTTTGCATAAAACGAAACGTTTACAAAATTTCCAATTTTTGACCAAAACCATGAACTAACCCTTTTGCAAAAATGCCAATTTTGTGGGTTTTTGAAAGCGATGTTTTTGTTGTTCAGAAAGGCTTGTTTGCTATATAAAACGTCGAAAATCGTTTTTCCACGATTTATATTCACGATCTATGACATGGGAATACAAGGGGTTACAAGGGGTTAAAGGGGGTTACAAATGGTTACAAGGGGTTACAGAGGATTACAAGGGGTTACAAGGGATGACAGGGGGTGACAAGGGGTTACGGGGGGTTACAATGGATTATAGAAACTTTTTTCTAACTAGAACGTTCCCAGATACTTTTTCTTAGTCTATTTTGCAAAAAAATCCAAGTTGAGGAAATCTCAAATTTTTGATCAAAACGATGGACTAACCCCTTTGGAAAAATTCTAATTTTGCGTTTTTCGTACACAGTTGTTTTTATAGTCTTTAAAGGCTTCTTTTTTTTTTACAACGTCAGCAAAGACTTTTTCTTGATCTATTTTTGATAAACACAAAAGATGAAAAAACTTCAACTTTTTGACCAAAATCATAAACTATCCCCTTTGCAAAAATGCCAATTTTGAATTCTTTTTAAATCCATGTTTATATTCAGTGTAGAAAGGCTTGTTTTCTAACGAGAACGTCACCAAATACTTTTTCTGGCTGTATTTTGCATAAAACGAAACGT
The DNA here is from genome assembly GCA_942486035.1 of Porites lobata. Taxonomy (NCBI): domain Eukaryota; kingdom Metazoa; phylum Cnidaria; class Anthozoa; order Scleractinia; family Poritidae; genus Porites; species Porites lobata. The sequence goes on along the minus strand of CALNXK010000059.1, from coordinate 171,638 downwards.
TCACAAAATTTCCAATTTTTGACCAAAACCATGGACTCAGCCCTTTGCAAAAATGCCAATTTTGTGCGTTTTTGAAACCGATGTTTTTCTTGTTCAGAAAGGGTTGTTAGCTATATAAAATGTCAAAAATCGTTTTTTCACGATTTATTTTCACGATCTATGACATAGGAATACCGGGGGTTACAAGGGGTTACAGGGGGTTACAAGGGGTTACAAGGGGTTACAAGGGGTTACAGGGGGTTACAAGGGGTGACAGGGTGTGACAAGGGGTTACAGGGGGTTACAATGGATTATAGAAACTTTTTTCTAACTAGAACGTTCCCAGATACTTTTTCTTACTCTATTTTGCATAACAATCAAAGTTGAAGTAATCTCTAATTTTTGATCAAAACCATGGACTAACCCCTTTGGAAAAATTTTAATTTTGTGCGTTTTTGAAACCGATCTTTTTGTTGTTCAGAAAGGCTTGTTTGCTATATAAAACGTCAGAAATCGTTTTTTCACGATTTATTTTCACGATCTATGACATGGGAATACGGGGGGTTACAAGGGGTTACAGGGGGTTACAATGGGTTACAAGGGGTTACAAGGGGTTAAAAGGGATGACAGGGGGTGACAAGGGGTTAGAGGGGGTTACAAAGGATTATAGAAACTTTTTTCTAACTAGAACGTTCCCAGATACTTTTTCTTAGTCTATTTTGCTTAAAAATCACAGTTGAAGAAATCTCAAAATTTCGATCAAACTGATGGACTAACCCCTTTGGAAAAATTCTAATTTTGCGTTTTTCGTTCACAGTTGTTTTTATAGTCTTTAAAGGCTTTTTTTTTATCTAGAACGTCAGCAAACACTTTTTCTCGATCTCTTTTTGATAAACACAAAAGATGAAAAAACTTCAATTTTTTGACCCAAATCATGGACTAACCCCTTTGCAAAAATGCCAATTTTGCCTTCTTTTTAAATCCATGTTTATATTGTCTAGAAAGGCTTGTTTTCTAACGAGAACGTCACCAAATACTTTTTCTGGGTGTATTTTGCATAAAACGAAACGTTCACAAAATTTGCAATTTTGACCAAAACCATGGACTAACCCCTTTGCAAAAATGCCAATTTTGTGCGTTTTTGATAGGGATATTTTTGTTCTTCAGAAAGGCTTGTTTGCTATATAAAACGTCAAAAATCGTTTTTCCACGATTTATTTTCACGATCCATGACATGGGAATACAGGGGGTTACAAGGGGTTACAGGGGGTTAAAGGGGGTTACAAGGGGTTACAAGGGGTTACAGGTTGTTACAAGGGGTTACAAGGGGTGACAGGGGTTGACAAGGACTAGAGCTTACCCTACTCCGAGGACACAACAGCCTCCACCATTATATTCTTCTTATGTAAGTTCCTCTGATGGCTACTCCTCTTACAGTGATGCTGTCAAACATGGTCACACTTCACGAGACCCACTACCTAGTCATATACAGAACAGTCCGCTTCCAACAACAATCAACTCTCCTGCTTCCCCTCAACCTAATCAGTCTGACTTGACGGGATTAGAAATACCTAAGGAACTGGTATCATTTTTACGATTTATTAAGACTTTACTTTAGTTACTCTTATTCCCTATTTTAGATCTTGATTTTCCCCTTGTTCTTAGTAATGAAATTGACCTATTTACCAGGATATCCAGTAAATTCTTCTTTGAGATAAGATACCGATATGCAAAACTACTTAAGTCAGTCCAATAAGTTATCCTTTTTTGCATGGAACATCAATGGACTTTCCTCAAAATCATTAGGTAACAAATTACGGGATCCTGATTGTTTACGAATGATTAACAACTTTGATTTCATAATTCTCTCCGAGACATGGAAATCAGTAAGTATTGACCTTGAAGGCTTCAACATTGTGAGTACAAGTACTTTAAAAAACAGAAAATGTGGTCGGAGCTCAGGTGGCCTAGCTTTGATTTTTAAATCAAACTTTAGTGATTGGATTTCAGTGGAAAAAGAATCTCCGAATTTTCGGTGGTTTAAGATTGCCAAAGAATGTACAAAAACCGAAAAAGATATCTTTGTATGTGGCACATATATCCCACCTCAAAATTCCATTTACTTTTATCCTGAACTATTTGAAGAACTTGAAAACGATATTGAGAAATTCTCGGCTTTTGGATCAATTCTTCTCATGGGTGATTTCAACTCTAGAACAGGCAAATACTCAGACAATGTCTGTCAAGAGGGCAACACCATTATAACAAACGATCAATCTGAATTCTCCTTATGCGCCCTTCAGCGACACAGCTTTGATAACGAATTAAATAACCACGGTAAACGGCTTTTAGAAATATGTAGGAGTGCAGATCTAACGATTATGAATGGTAGATCCCGTGGCGATTCGCTGGGAAGGCCAACATTTCATGGTAAATTAGGAGTTAGTGTTGTTGACTATGCAATATGCGACCAAGACTTATTCCACTCTATCGCGAATTTTGTTGTCAAAGAGCCGTCGAGTTTATCAGATCACAGTCCAATAATGACATGGCTTAACATTACTAAGGTAAATACCCACTTAGCTACAGAAAATACCAATGATACATTCATTCGTTTACCCAAACAGTTTATATGGGAAAATGATTCATCACAAAAATTTAAAACAGCAATGCAAACAAGAGACATACAGAGAATGATACATGATTTTCTTGTTGACAGTAGGCCAGACAAACACATTAACTCCTCTCTCGATGCAGTAGAAAGGATTCTTTTTGCAACCGCAAAACATTGTTTGAAAATTAAGAACGTTAAAAGACGATATACTAGATTATCTCCTGTTCGTCTAACAAAAAATGGTTTGATAAAGAATGTCGTCTTAAGAGACACGAATTGAGGAAACTTGCTAATCTAAAACACAGAGATCCTCTCAATATTACGCTTAGGGAAAACTATCACACTGTCTTAAAACAGTACAAAAACGTTCTGAAACAGAAGAGAAAAGAATACTATGATACTAAGATCTCGGAACTAGAAGACATGATAGATAACCCAAACAGCCGAAATTTTTGGAACTGTTTGAAATCTATGGATAATTCTATGAAGGAAACTAGTACCCCGCCAATCTCAGAAGAAAGTTGGTTGTCTCACTTCCAGTCACTACATTCAAACGAGCCTCTTAATTCACACCAAGAAGCCATTAACGATGAGTTAACAAGATTAGAAGACGCAACAACACAATCGCATGCTTTGGACTACCTAATAACTGAACTCGAAATACGCACAGCGGCTAACAAACTCAAAAACAACAAATCTTCGTATTCAGATAGAATAAAAAATGAAATGATCAAATCCAGCTTAAATGAACTAATGCCTATTTATTTGAAGTTATTTAACGCTGTTCTGACGTCAGGCACTATGCCTCAAACATGGTGCGGTGGCCTTATAACACCAATTTTTAAAAGTGGGACTAAAAGTGATCCCTCAAATTATCGAGGAATTTGTATTTCTAGTTGTCTTGGGAAACTATTTTGCTCAATTCTCAATCAAAGACTTCTCAAGCACATTCAGTCGCGTGACATACTTCATAAATCTCAAATAGGTTTCTTAGCAAATAATCGAACCGCTGACCATGTTCTTACACTACGAACATTAATTGACAAATACGTTGACTGTCACAAAACGAAAGTATACGCATGTTTTGTGGACTTTAGAAAAGCATTTGATTCGGTGTGGCACGATGGACTCTTATACAAGCTGTTACAAATAAATGTCCGAGGAAACTTCTATAAAGTCATAAAAAGTTTATACTCAAACTCTACCTGTTCTATTAGGATTGGAAATAACCAAACACATCCTTTTCAATACACTAGAGGTGTGCGTCAAGGCTGCATTTTAAGCCCTCTTCTCTTCAACCTATACGTTAATGATCTAGCTTTTTCATTCAACAATATTTTATCTGATCCGTTTGTGCTACCAAATGGCACCAAACTCAATTCTCTTTTTTATGCTGACGACCTTATTATATTATCACGATCGAAACTAGGATTACAAAATTGCCTCAACAAATTGTCTTCATATTGCAACTCCTGGATGCTTAAAATCAACCCCAAGAAAACCAAAATAATGGTTTTCCAAAAAGGCACAAAAAAATGTGATTATGTTTTTCACATAGGCAATGAAATGATAGACATTGTAAAAGACTATACTTACTTAGGGACTCGCATCTCGTCTTCCGGAAATTTTACACTCTCACTTGAACATCTTCGACAAAAAGCCCTTCATGCTCTATTTAGTCTAAGACGCCACACTGATTTTAGTAAACTGAAACCCTCCCTTGCAAATAAAAGTTTTGACACAAAGATCTCACCGATTTTAACGTACAATAGTGAAGTTTGGGGTGCCTTTGTGAAATCAGATTTTCAGTCATGGGATAACTCCGGAATCGAAAAAACTCATTTACACTTCTGTAAACGATATTTAGAAGTCCATAACAAGTCATCCAATGTTGCATGCAGATCTGAACTTGGCAGATTCCCTCTGATCATTGATATAAATAACAAGATACTTAATTACTTAAACTATCTCCAAGAAAAAGATGAAAATTCTATAGTTAAACAATCTTTAAAAATATCTGTTGACCTTTATCATAGTGGCCAAAATAGTTTTTACTCCAGTCTTAAGAAGATGACTGACGACTATGATTTCCCAGGCTTTAATTGTAATTTACTGAATAAATGTAAAATTAAGCAATATGTAGACCTTATGAAAAAGAAATATATCACTTACTGGAATCATACCCTTCAACATTCACAAAAACTTAACTTTTATTATAAAATCAAAACGAATTATAGCCCTTCTGTCTACCTAGATTTAACAAGAAAGAACCCTTCTAGGAAAACATTAGTGAAGCTGAGAATAAGCAGTCACAAACTTAGGATTGAGACAGGTAGATACGACAATCTACCACGTGGCGAAAGGTTATGCAATCTCTGCAATTGTAACAGAATTGAAGACGAAACTCACTTTTTATTAGATTCCCAAGTTTCTCTTCGATAAGAGATATGTTCTTCTCTAAACTAGAACCTAAAATACCGTTTCTACGACTACAATCACATGAGTCCCTATTATCACATCTAATGAATTCTACTGACTATTTTATTAACATCCAATTAATTTCATTTATATCAACTTGCTTTGAATTGAGAGACAAACTTATTTCCGGAATAATTAATCCTACTGATGGTTAGAAATAAACAATGATTAATAAGTTTCGAATTATTTTAAATATTTAATTTACAAGGAATCAATGAGTAATTTCAAGTAGCTTTTGCAATACTGTAATACTTTGTTATGGTCATGCAAATAAAGCTTATTGTTGTTGTTGTTGACAAGGGGTTACAGGGGGTTAAAATGGATTATAGAAACTTTTTTCTAACAAGAACGTTCCCAGATACTTTTTCTTAGTCTATTTTGCAGAAAAATCCAACTTGAAAAAATCTCAAATTTTTGATCAAAACGATGGACTAACCCGTTTGGAAAAATTCTAATTTTGCGTTTTTCGTACCCAGTTTTTTTTTATAGTCTTTAAAGGCTTCTTTTTTATTTAGAACGTCAGCAAACACTTTTTCTCGATCCGTTCTTGATAAACACAGAAGATGAAAAAACTTTAACTTTTTGACCAAAATCATGGACTATCCCCTTTGCAAAAATGCCAATTTTGCCTTCTTTTCAAATCCATGTTTATATTGTCTAGAAAGGCTTGTTTTCTAACGAGAACGTCACCAAATACTTTTTCTGGGTGTATTTTGCATAAAACGAAACGTTCACAAAATTTCCAATTTTTGACCAAAACCATGGACTAACCCCTTTGCAAAAATGCCAATTTTGTGCGTTTTTGAAACCCATATTTTTGTTGTTCAGAAAGGCTTGTTTGCTATATAAAACGTCAGAAATCGTTTTTTCACGATTTATTTTAACAATCTATGACATGGGAATACCGGGGGTTACAAGGGGTTACAGGGGTTACAGGGGGTTACAAGGGGTTACAAGGGGTTACAAGGGGTTACAGGGAGTTACAAGGGGTTACAAGGGGTGACAGGGGGTGACAAGAGGTTACAGGGGGTTACAGGCGGTTACAAAGTATTATAGAAACTTTTTTCTAACTAGAACGTTCCCAGATACTTTTTCTTAGTCTATTTTGCATAACAATCAAAGTTGAGGAAATCTCAAATTTTTGATCAAAACGATGGACTAACCCGTTTGGAAAAATTCTAATTTTGCGTTTTTCGTACCCAGTTTTTTTTTATAGTCTTTAAAGGCTTCTTTTTTATTTAGAACGTCAGCAAACACTTTTTCTCGATCCGTTCTTGATAAACACAGAAGATGAAAAAACTTTAACTTTTTGACCAAAATCATGGACTATCCCCTTTGCAAAAATGCCAATTTTGCCTTCTTTTCAAATCCATGTTTATATTGTCTAGAAAGGCTTGTTTTCTAACGAGAACGTCACCAAATACTTTTTCTGGGTGTATTTTGCATAAAACGAAACGTTCACAAAATTTCCAATTTTTGACCAAAACCATGGACTAACCCCTTTGCAAAAATGCCAATTTTGTGCGTTTTTGAAACCCATATTTTTGTTGTTCAGAAAGGCTTGTTTGCTATATAAAACGTCAGAAATCGTTTTTTCACGATTTATTTTAACAATCTATGACATGGGAATACCGGGGGTTACAAGGGGTTACAAGGGTTACAGGGGGTTACAAGGGGTTACAAGGGGTTACAAGGGGTTACAGGGAGTTACAAGGGGTTACAAGGGGTGACAGGGGGTGACAAGAGGTTACAGGCGGTTACAAAGTATTATAGAAACTTTTTTCTAACTAGAACGTTCCCAGATACTTTTTCTTAGTCTATTTTGCATAACAATCAAAGTTGAAGAAATCTCAAATTTTTGATCAAAACGATGGACTAACCCCTTTGGAAAAATTCTAATTTTGCGTTTTTCGTACACAGTTGTTTTTATAGTCTTTAAAGGCTTCTTTTTTATCTAGAACGTCAGCAAACACTTTTTCTCGATCTATTTTTGATAAACACAAAAGATGAAAAAACTTCAACTTTTTGACCAAAATCATGGACTATCCCCTTTGCAAAAATGCCAATTTTGCCTTCTTTTTAAATCCATGTTTATATTGTCTAGAAAGGCTTGTTTTCTAACGAGAACGTCACCAAATACTTTTTCTGGGTGTATTTTGCATAAAACGAAACGTTCACAAAATTTCCAATTTTTGACCAAAACCATGAACTAACCCCTTTGCAAAAATGCCAATTTTTTGCGCTTTTGAAACCGATATTTTTGTTGTTCAGAAAGGCTTGTTTGCTATATAAAACGTCAAAAATCATTTTTCCACGATTTATTTTCACGATCCATGACATGGGAATACCGGGGGTGACAAGGGGTTACAGGGGGTTAAAGGGGGTTACAAGAGGTTACAAGGGGTTACAGAGGGTTACAAGGGGTTACAAGGAGTGACAGGGGGTGACAAGGGGTTACACGGGGTTACAATGGATTATAGACACTTTTTTCTAACTAGAACGTTCCCAGATACTTTTTCTTACTCTATTTTGCAAAAAAATCCAACTTGAAAAAATCTCAAATTTTTGACCAAAACGATGGACTAACCCCTTTGGAAAAATTCAAATTTTGCGTTTTTCGTACACAGTTGTTTTTATAGTCTTTAAAGGCTTCTTTTTTATCTAGAACGTCAGCAAAGACTTTTTCTCGATCTATTTTTGATAAACACAAAAGATGAAAAAACTTCAACTTTTTGACCAAAATCATGGACTATCCCCTTTGCTAAAATGCCAATTTTGCCTTCTTTTTAAATCCATGTTTATATTGTCTAGAAAGGCTTGTTTCCTAACGAGAACGTCACCAAATACTTTTTCCGGGTGTATTTTGCATAAAACGAAACGTTCACAAAATTTCTAATTTTTGACCAAAACCATGGACTAACCCCTTTGCAAAAATGCCAATTTTGTGCGTTTTTGAAACCGATATTTTTGTTGTTCAGAAAGGCTTGTTTGCTATATAAAACGTCAAGAATCGTTTTTTCACGATTTATTTTCAGGATCTATAACATGGCAATACCGGGGGTTACAAGGGGTTACAGGGGGTTAGAGGGGGTTACAAGGGGTTACAAGGGGTGACAGGGGGTGACAAAGGGTTACAGGGGGTTACAATGGATTATAGAGACTTTTTTCTAACTAGAACGTTCCCAGATACTTTTTCTTAGTCTATTTTGCATAACAATCAAAGTTGAGGAAATCTCAAATTTTTGATCAAAACGATGGACTAACCCCTTTGGAAAAATTCTAATTTTGCGTTTTTCCTACACAGTTGTTTTTATAGTCTTCTTCTTTAAAGGCTTCTTTTTTATCTAGAACGTCACAAACACTTTTTCTCGATCCATTTTTGAAAAACACAAAAGATGAAAAAACTTCAACTTTTTGACCAAAATCATGGACTATCCCCTTTGCAAAAATGCCAATTTTGCCTTCCTTTTAAATCCATCTTTATATTCTCTAGAAAGGCTTCCTTTCGAACGACAACGTCACCAAATACTTTTTCTGGGTGTATTTTGCATAAAACGAAACGTTCACAAAATTTCCAATTTTTGAGCAAAACCATGGACTAACCCCTTTGCAAAAATGCCAATTTTGTGCGTATTTAAAACCGATGTTTTTCTTGTTCAGAAAGGCTTGTTTCCTATATAAAACGTCCAAAATTGTCTTTTCACGATTTATTTTCACGATCTTTGACATGGGAATAACGGGGTTACAAGGGGTTACAGGGGGTTACAGGGGATTACAAGGGGATACAACGGGTTACAAGGGGTTACAAGGGGTGACAAGGGGTTACAAGGGGTTACAGGGGGTTACTAAGGATTATAGAAACTTTTTTCTAACTAGAACGTTCCCAGATACTTTTTCTTACTCTATTTTGCATAACAATCAAAGTTGAAGAAATCTCAAAAGTTTGATCAAAACGATAGAGTAACCCGTTTGGAAAAATTCTGATTTTGCGTTTTTCGTACACAGTTGTTTTTATAGTCTTTAAAGGCTTCTTTTTTATCTAGAACGTCAGCAAAGACTTTTTCTCGATCTATTTTTGATAAACACAAAAGATGAAAAAACTTTAACTTTTTGACCAAAACCATGGACTAACCCCTTTGCAAAAACGCCAATTTTGTGCGTTTTTGAAACCGATATTTTTGTTGTTCAGAAAGGCTCGTTTGCTATATAAAACGTCGAAAATCGTTTTTTAACGAGAAATTTTCACGACCTATGACATGGGAATACCGGCATTTACCAGGGGTTACAGGGGGTTACAGGGGGTTAAAAGGGGTTACAAGGGGTTACAAGGGGTTACAGCGGGTTACAAGGGGTTAAAAGGGGTGACAGGGGGTGACAAGAGGTGACAGGGGGTGACAAGGGGTTACAGGGGGTCACAATGGATTATAGAAACTTTTTTCTAACTAGAACGTTCCCAGATATATTTTCTTACTCTATTTTGCAAAAGAATCCAAGTTGAAGATATCTCAAATTTTTGTTCAAAACAATGGAGTAACCCCTTTGGAAAAGTTCTAATTTTGCGTTTTTCGTACACAGTTGTTTTTATAGTCTTTAAAGGCTTTTTTTTTATCTAGAACATCAGCAAACACTTTTTCTCGATCTCTTTTTGATAAACACAAAAGATGAAAAAACTTCAACTTTTTGACCAAAATCATGGACTATCCCGTTTCAAAAATGCCCATTTTAAATTCTTTTTAAATCCATGTTTATATTGTCTAGAAAGGCTTGTTTTCTAACGAGAACATCAACAAATCCTTTTTCTGGGTGTATTTTGCATAAGACGAAACGTTCACAAAATTTCCAATTTTTGACCAAAACCATGGACTAACCCCTTTGCAAAAATGCCAATTTTGTGGGTTTTGAAACCGATATTTTTGTTGTTCAGAAAGGCTTGTTTGCTATATAAAATGTCAAAAATCGTTTTTCCACGATTTATTTTTACGATCTATAACATTGGAATGCCGAGGGGTTACAAGGGATTACAGGGGGTTACAAGGGCTTACAAGGGGTGACAGGGGTTGACAAGGGGTTACAGGGGGTTACAATGGATTATAGAAACTTTTTTCTAACTAGAACGTTCGCAGATACTTTTTCTTAGTCTATTTTCCCTAACAATCAAAGTTGAAGAAATCTCAAATTTTTGATCAAAACGATGGACTAACCCCTTTGGAAAAATTCTAATTTTGCGTTTTTCGTACACAGTTGTTTTTATAGTCTTTAAAGGCTTCTTTTTTATCTAGAACGTCAGCAAACACTTTTTCTCGATCCATTTTTGATAAACACAAAAGATGAAAAAACTTCAACTTTTTGACCAAAATCATGGACTATCCCCTTTGCAAAAATGCCAATTTTGCCTTGCCATGTTTATATTGACTAGAAAGGCTTGGTTTCTAACGAGAACGTCACCAAATACTTTTTCTGGGTGTATTTTGCATAAAACGAAACGTTCACAAAATTTCCAATTTATGACCAAAACCATGGACTAACCCCTTTGCAAAAATGCCAATTTTGGGCGTTTTTGAAACCGATATTTTTGTTGTTCAGAAAGGCTTGTTTGCTATATAAAATGTCGAAAATCGTTTTTTCACGATTTATTTTCACGATCTATGACATGGGAATACAGGGGGTTACAAGGGGTTACAGGGGGTTACAGGGGGTTACAAGGGGTTACAAGGGGTTACAAGGGGTTACAGGGGCTTACAAGGGGTTACAAGGGGTTACAGGGGGTGCCAAAGGGTTACAGGGGGTTACAATGGATTATAGAAACTTTTTTCTAACTACAACGTTCCCAGATACTTTTTCTTAGTCTATTTTGCAAAAAAATCCAAGTTGAAGAAATCTCAAATTTTTGATCAAAACGATGGAGTAACCCCTTTGGAAAAATTCTATTTTTGCCTTTTTCGTACACGGTTGTTTTTATAGTCTTTAAAGGCTTCTTTTTTTTCTACAACTTCAGAAAACGCTTTTTCTCCATCTATTTTTGATAAACACAGAAGATGAAAAAACTTCAACATTTTGTCGAAAATCATAAACTATCCCCTTTACAAAAATGCCAATTTTGAATTCTTTTTAAATCCATGTTTATATTGCCTAGAAAGGCTTGTTTTCTAACGAGAACTTCACCAAATACTTTTTTAGGTGTATTTTGCATAAGACGAAACGTTCACAAAATTTCCAATTTTTGACCAAAACCATGGACTAACCCCTTTGCAAAAAAGCCAATTTTGTGCGTTTTTGAAACCGATATTTTTGTTGTTCAGAAAGGCTAGTTTGCTATATAAAACGTCAAAAATCGTTTTTCCACGATTTAGTTTCACGATTTATAACATGGGAATACCGGGGGTTACAAGGGGTTACAGGGGGTTACAAGGGGTTACAAGGGGTTACAAGGGGTTACAAGGGGTTACCATTGGTGACAGGGGTTGACAAGGGCTTACAGGGGGTTACAATCGATTATAGAAACTTTTTTCTAACTAGAACTTTCCCAGATAATCTTTCTTAGTCTATTTTGCATAACAATCAAAGTTGAAGAAATCTCAAATTTTTGATCAAAACGATGGACTAACCCCTTTGGAAAAATTCTAATTTTCAGTTTTTCGTACCCAGTTGTTTTTATAGTCTTTAAAGGCTTCTTTTTTATCTAGAACGTCAGCAAACACTTTTTCTAGATCCATTTTTGATAAACACAAAAGATGAAAAAACTTCAACTTTTTGACCAAAATCATGGACTAACCCCTTTGCAAAAATGCTAATTTTGTGCGTTTTTGAAACCGATTTTTTTGTTCTTCAGAAAGGCTTGTTTGCTATATAAAACGTCGAAAATCGTTTTTTCACGATTTATTTTCACGATCTATGACATGGCAATACAGGGGGTTACAAAGGGCTAAAGGGGGTTACGGGGAGTTAAAAGGGGTTACAAGGGGTTACAAGGGGTTACAGGGGGTTACAAGGAGTTACAAGGGGTGACAGGGGGTGAGAAGGAGTTACAGGGGGTCAAAATGGATTATAGAAACTTTTTTCTAACTAGAACGTTCCCAGATACTTTTTCTTAGTCTATTTTGCATAACAATCAAAGTTGAAGAAATCTCAAATTTTTGATCAAAACGATGGACTAACCCCTTTGGAAAAATTCTAATTTTGCGTTTTTCGTACACAGTTGTTTTTATAGTCTTTAAAGGCTTCTTTTTTATCTAGAACGTCAGCAAACACTTTTTCTCGATCCATTTTTGATAAACACAAAAGATGAAAAAACTTCAACTTTTTGACCAAAATCATGGAATAACCCCTTTGCAAAAATGCCAATTTTGCCTTGTTTTTAAATCCATGTTTATATTGTCTAGAAAGGCTTGTTTTCTAACGAGAACGTCACCAAATACCTTTTCTGGGTGTATTTTGCATAAAACGAAACGTTCACAAAATTTCCAATTTTTGACCAAAACCATGGACTAACCCCTTTGCAAAAATGCCAATTTTGTGCGTTTTTGAAAGCGATGTTTTTTGTTGTTCAGAAAGGCTTGTTTGCTATATAAAACGTCGAAAATCGTTTTTTAACGATTTATTTTCACGATCTATGACATGGGAATACAGGGGGTTACAAGGGGTTACAGGGGGTTACAGGGGGTTACAACGGGTTACAAGGGGTTAAAAGGGGTTACAAGGGGTTACAGGGGCTTACAAGGGGTTACAAGGGGTGACAGGGGGTGCCAAAGGGTTACAGGGGGTTACAATGGATTATAGAAACTTTTTTCTAACTACAACGTTCCCAGATACTTTTTCTTAGTCTATTTTGCAAAAAAATCCAAGTTGAAGAAATCTCAAATTTTTGATCAAAACGATGGAGTAACCCCTTTGGAAAAATTCTATTTTTGCCTTTTTCGTACACGGTTGTTTTTATAGTCTTTAAAGGCTTCTTTTTTTTCAACAACTTCAGAAAACGCTTTTTCTCCATCTATTTTTGATAAACACAAAAGATGAAAAAACTTCAACATTTTGACGAAAATCATAAACTATCCCCTTTACAAAAATGCCTATTTTGAATTCTTTTTAAATCCATGTTTATATTGTCTAGAAAGGCTTGTTTTCTAACGAGAACTTCACCAAATACTTTTTTAGGTGTATTTTGCATAAGACGAAAAGTTCACAAAATTTCCAATTTTTGACCAAAACCATGGACTAACCCCTTTGCAAAAATGCCAATTTTGTGCGTTTTTGAAACCGATATTTTTGTTGTTCAGAAAGGCTAGTTTGCTATATAAAACGTCAAAAATCGTTTTTCCACGATTTATTTTCACGATTTATAACATGGGAATACCGGGGGTTACAAGGGGTTACAGGGGGTTACAAGGGGTTACAAGGGATTACAAGGGGTTACAAGTGGTTACAGGGGGTTACAAGGGGTTACCATTGGTGACAGGGGTTGACAAGGGCTTACAGGGGGTTACAATCGATTATAGAAACTTTTTTCTAACTAAAACGTTCCCAGATAATCTTTCTTAGTCTATTTTGCATAACAATCAAAGTTGAAGAAATCTCAAATTTTTGATCAAAACGATGGACTAATTTTCAGTTTTTCGTACCCAGTTGTTTTTATAGTCTTTAAAGGCTTCTTTTTTATCTAGAACGTCAGCAAACACTTTTTCTAGATCCATTTTTGATAAACACAAAAGATGAAAAAATTTCAACTTTTTGACCAAAATCATGGACTATCCCTTTGCAAAAATGCCAATTTTGAATTCTTTTTAAATCCATGTTTATATTGTCTAGAAAGGCTTGTTTTCTAACGAGAACGTCACCAAATACTTTTTCTGGGTGTATTTTGCATAAAACGAAACGTTCACAAAATTTCCAATTTTTGACCAAAACCATAGACTAACCCCTTTGCAAAAATGCCAATTTTGTGCGTTTTTGAAAGCGATGTTTTTCTTGTTCAGAAAGGCTTGTTTGCTATATAAATCGTCGAAAACCGTTTTTTCACGAGTTATTTTCACGGTCTATGACATGGGAATACACGGGGTTACAAGGAGTTACAGCGGGTTACAGGGGGTTACAAGTGGTTACAAGTGGTTACAGGGGGTTACAAGGGGTTAAAAGGGATGACAGGGCGTGACAAGGGGTTACAGGGGGTTATAAAGCATTATAGAAACTTTTTTCTAACTAGAACATTTCCAGATACTTTTACTTAGTCTATTTTGCATAAAAATCAAAGTTGAAGAAATCTCAAAATTTTGATCAAAACGATGGACTAACCCCTTTGGCAAAATTCTAATTTTGCCTTTTTCGTACAGAGTTGTTTTTATAGTCTTTAAAGGCGTCTCTGTTATCTACAACGTCAGCAAACACTTTTTCTGGATCTCTTTTGATGAACACAGAAGATAAAAAAACTTTAACTTTTTGACCAAAATCATGGACTAAGCCCTTTCCAAAATGCCAATTTTGCCTTCTCTTTAAATCCATGTTTATATTGTCTAGAAAGGCTTGTTTTCTAACGAGAACGTCAACAAATACTTTTTCTGGGTGTATTTTGCATAAAACGAAACGTTCACGAAATTTCCAATTTTTGACCAAGACTATGGACTAACCTCTTTGCAAAAATGCCAATTTTGTGCGTTTTTTAAACCGATATCTTTCTTGTTCAGAAAGGCTTGTTTGCTATATAAAACGTCGAAAATCGTTTTTCCACAATTTATTTTCACGATCTATGACATGGGAATACAGGGGGTTACAAGCGGTTACAAGGGGTTACAGCGGGTTACAGGGGGTTAGAAGGGGTTACAGGGGGTTACAAGGGGTTACAGAGGGTTACACTGAATTATAGAAACTTTTTTCTAACTAGAACCTCCCCAGATACTTTTTGTTAGTCTATTTTGCATAACAATCAAAGTTGGAGTAATCTCAAATTTTTTAACAAAACGATGGACTAACCCCATTCGAAAAAATTCTAATTTTGCGTTTTTCGTACACAGTTGTTTTTGTAGTCTTTAAAGGCTTCTTTTTTATCTAGAACGTCAGCAAAAACTTTTTCTCGATCAATTTTTGATAAACACAAAAAAGTGATATTTTTGTTGTTCAGAAAGGCTTGTTTGCTATATTAAACGTCGAAAATCGTTTCTTCTTGATTTATTTTCACGATCTATGACATGGGAATACAGGGGGCTACAAGGGGTTTCGGGGGGTTACAAGGGGTTACAAGGGGTGACAGGGGGTGACAAGGGGTTACAGGGGGTTACAAACAATTATAGAAACTTTTTTCTAACTAGAATGTTCCCAGATACTTTTTCTTAGTCTATTTGGCCAAAAAATCAAACTTGAAGAAATCTTAAATTTTTGATCAAAACGATGGACTAACCCCTTTGGAAAAATTCAAATTTTGCGTTTTTCGTACACAGTTGTTTTTATAGTCTTTAAAGGTTTCTTTTTTCTCTAGAACGTCAGCAAAAACTTTTTCTGGATCCATTTTTGATAAACACAAAAAAAGGGATATTTTTGTTGTTCAGAAAGGCTTGTTTGCTATATAAAACGTCGAAAATCGTTTTTTAACGATTTATTTTCACGATCTATGACATGGGAATACAGGGGGTTGCAAGGGGTTACAGGGGGTTACAGGGGGTTACAGGGGGTTACAAGGGGTTACAAGGGGTTACAGGGGCTTACAAGGGGTTACAAGGGGTGACAGTGGGTGACAAGGGGTTACAGGGGCTTACAATGGATTATAGAAACTTTTTCCTAACTAGAACGTTCTCAGATACTTTTTCTTAGTCTATTTTGCAAAAAAATCCAAGTTGAAGAAATCTCAAATTTTTGATCAAAACGATGCACTAACCGCTTTGGAAAAATTCTAATTTTGCGTTTTTCGTACACACTTTTTTTTATTGTCATTTGAGGGTTCTTTTTTATCTACAACGTCACCAAACACTTTTTCTCGATCAAATTTTTGAAAAACACAAAACATGAAAAAACTTCAAGTTTTTGACCAAAATCATGGACTATCCAATTTGCAAAAATGCCAATTTTGAATTCTTTTTAAATCCATGTTTATATTCTCTAGAAAGTCTTGTTTTCTAACGAGAACGTTACCAAATACTTTTTCTGGGTGTATTTTGCATAAAACGAAACGTTTACAAAATTTCAAATTTCTGACCAAAACCATGGACTAACCCCTTTGCAAAAATGCCAATTTTGTGCGTTTTTGAAACCGATATTTTTGTTGTTCAGAAAGGCTTGTTTGCTATATAAAACGTCGAAAATCTTTCTTTCACGATTTTTTTTGACGTTCTTTGACATGGAAATAACGGGGTTACAAGGGGTTACGGGGGGTTACAGGGGGTTACAAGGGGTTACAAGGGGTTACAGGGGGTTACAAGGGGTTACACGGGGTGACAAGGGGTTACAAGGGGTTAGATGCGGTTACAACGGATTATAGAAAATTTTTTCTAACCAGAACGATCCCAGATTCTTTTTCTTAGTCTATCTCGCATAAAAATCAAAGTTGAAGAAATCTCTAAATTTTCATCAAAACGATGGACTAACCCCTTTGGAAAAATGCTAATTTTCCGTTTTTCGTACACAGTTGTTTTTATAGTCTTTAAAGGCTTCTTTTTTATCTAGAACGTCAGCAAACACTTTTTCTCGATCTATTTTTGATAAACACAAAAGATAAAAAAAACTTCAATTTTTTGACCAAAATCATCGTCTATCCCCTTTGCAAAAATGTCAATTTTGCCTTCCTTTAAAATCCATGTTTATATTGTCTAGAAAGGCTTGTTTTCTAACGAGAACGTCACCAAATACTTTTTCGGGGTGTATTTTGCATCAAACGAAACGTTCACAAAATTTCCAATTTTTGACCAAAACAATAGACTAACCCCTTTGCAAAACTGCCAATTTTGTGCGTTTTTGAAACAGATATTTTTGTTGTTCAGAAAGCCTTGTTTCCTATATAAAACGTCGAAACTCGTTTTTTAACGATTTATATTCACGATCTATGACATGGGAATACAGGGGGTTACAAGGGGTTACAGGGGG
The DNA here is from genome assembly GCA_942486035.1 of Porites lobata. Lineage (NCBI taxonomy): Eukaryota > Metazoa > Cnidaria > Anthozoa > Scleractinia > Poritidae > Porites > Porites lobata. Next base: position 154,507 of record CALNXK010000059.1, on the reverse strand, counting down.
TTACAGGGGGCTACAAGGGGTTACAAGGGGTTACAGGGTGTTACAAGGGGTTACAAAGGGTGAAAGGGGGTGACAAGGGGTTACAGGGGCTTACAATGGATTATAGAAACTTTTTTCTAACTAGAACGTTCCCAGATACTTTTTGTTAGTCTATTTTTTTTATAACAATCAAAGTTGAAGTAATCTCTAAATTTTGATGAAAACGATGGACTAACCCCTTTGGAAAAATTCTAATTTTGCGTTTTTCGTACAAAGTTGTTTTTATAGTCTTTAAAAGCTTCTTTTTTATCTAGAACGTCAGCAAACACTTTTTCTCGACCTATTTTTGATAAACACAAAAGAAGAAAAAAGTTCAACTTTTTGACCAAAATCATGGGCTATCCCCTTTGCAAAAATGCCAATTTTGCCTTCTTTTTAAATCCATGTTTATATTGTCTAGAAAGGCTTGTTTTCTAACGAGAACGTCACCAAATACTTTTACTGGGTGTATTTTGCATAAAACGAAACGTTCACAAAATTTCCAATTTTTCACCAAAACCATGAACTAACCCCTTTGCAAAAATGCCAATTTTGTGCGTTTTTGAAAGCGATATTTTTGTTGTTCAGAAAGGCTTGTTTCCTATAAAAAACGTCAAAAATCGTTTTTTAACGATTTATTTTCACGATGCATAACATGGGAATACAGGGGGTTACAAGCGGTTACAAGTGGTTACAGGGAGTTACAAGGGGTTACAGGGGGTTACAGGGGGCTACAAGGGATTACAAGGGGTTACAGCGGGTTACAAGGGGTTACAAAGGGTGAAAGGGGGTGACAAGGGGTTACAGGGGGATACAATGGATTGTAGAAACTTTTTTCTAACTAGAACGTTCCCAGATACTTTTTCTTAGTCTATTTTGCATAACAATCAAAGGTTAAGAAATCTCTAAATTTTAATCAAAACGATGGACTAACCTCTTTGCAAAAATGTTAATTTTGTGCGTTTTTGAAACCGATATTTTTGTTGTTCAGAAAGGCTTGTTTGCTATATAAAACGTCAAAAATCGTTTTTTAACGATTTATATTCACGATCTATGACATGGGAATACAGGGGGTTACAAGGGGTTACAGGGGGTCACAGGGCGTTACAAGGGGTTACAAAGGGTGAAAAAGGGTGACAAGGGGTTACAGGGGCTTACAATGGATTATAGAAACTTTTTTCTAACTAGAACGTTCCCAGATACTTTTTGTTAGTCTATTTTTTTTATAACAATCAAAGTTGAAGTAATCTCTAAATTTTTATCAAAACGATGGACTAACCCCTTTGGAAAAATTCTAATTTTGCGTTTTTCGTACGAAGTTGTTTTTATAGTCTTTAAAAGCTTCTTTTTTATCTAGAACGTCAGCAAACACTTTTTCTCGACCTATTTTTGATAAACACAAAAGATGAAAAAACTTCAACTTTTTGACCAAAATGCCAATTTTGTGCGTTTTTGAAACCGATATTTTTGTTCTTCAGAAAGGCTTGTTTGCTATATAAAACGTCCTAAATCGTTTTTTCACGATTTATTTTCACGATCTTTGACATGGGAATAACGGGGTTACAAGGGGTTACAGGGCGTTACAGGGGGTTACAAGGGGTTACAAAGGGTGACAGGGGGTTACAATGGATTATAGAAACTTTTTTCTAACTAGAACGTACCCAGATACTTTTTCTTAGTCTATTCTTTTTATAACAATCAAAGTTGAAGTAATCTCTAAATTTTTATCAAAACGATGGACTAACCCCTTTGGAAAAATTCTACTTTTGCGTTTTTTGTACACAGTTGTTTTTATAGTCTTTAAAAGCTTCTTTTTTATCTAGAACGTTAGCAAACATTTTTTCTCGATCTATTTTTGATAAACACAAAAGATGAAAAAACTTCAACTTTCTGACCAAAATCATGGACTATCCCCTTTGCAAAAATGCCAATTTTGCCTTCTTTTTAAATCCATGTTTATATTGTCTAGAAAGGCTTGTTTTCTACCCAGAACGTCACCAAATACTTTTTCTGGGTGTATTTTGCATAAAACGAAACGTTCACAAAATTTCCAATTTTTGACCAAAACCATGGACTAACCCCTTTGCAAAAATGCCAATTTTGTGGGTTTTGAAACCGATATTTTTGTTGTTCACAAAGGCTTGTTTGCTATATAAAACGTCGAAAATCGTTTTTTCACGATTTATTTTCACGATCTATGACATGGGAATACCAGGCGTTACAAGGGGTTACAGGGGGTTACAGGGGGTTACCGGGGTTTACAAGGGGTTAGAAGGGGTTACAAGGGGTTACAGCGGGTTACAAGGGGTTACAACGGGTGACGGGGGGTGACAAGGGGTTAGAGGGTGTTACAATGGATTATAGAAACTTTTTTCTAACTACAACGTTCCCAGATACTTTTTCTTAGTCTATTTTGCAAAAAAATCCAAGTTGAAGAAATCTCAAATTTTTGATCAAAACGATGGACTAACCCCTTTGGAAAAATTCTAATTTTTCGGACACGGTTCTTTTTATAGTCTTTAAAGGCTTCTTTTTTATCTAGAACGTCAGCAAACACTTTTTCTTGATCCATTTTTGAGAAACACAAAACATGAAAAAACTTCAACTTTTTGACCAAAATCATGGGCTATCCCCTTTGCAAAAATGCCAATTTTGCCTTCTTTTTAAATCAATGTTTTTATTGTCTAGAAAGGCTTGTTTTCTACCGAGAACGTCACCAAATACTTTTTCTGGGTGTATTTTGCATAAAACGAAACGTTCACAAAATTTCCAATTTTTGACCAAAACCATGGACTAACCCCTCTGCAAAAAAGCCAATTTTGTGGGTTTTTGAAACCGATGTTTTTGTTGTTCAGAAAGGCTTGTTTGCTATATAAAACGTCGAAAATCGTTCTTTCACGTTTTTTTTTCACGATCTATGACATGGGAATACAGCGGGTTACAAGGGGCTACAGGGGGTTACAGGGGGTTACAAGGCGTTACAATGGGTTACAAGGGGTTACAGGGGGTTACAAGGGGTTACAGGGGTTGACAAGGGGTTACAGGGTGTTGCAATGGATTATTGAATCCTTTTTCTAACTAGAACGTTCCCAGATACTTTTTCTTACTCTATTTTGCATAACAATCAAAGTTGAAGAAATCTCAAATTTTTCATCAAAGCGATGGACTAACCCCTTTGGAAAAATTCTAATTTTCCGTTTTTCGTCCACAGTTGTTTTTATAGTCTTTAAAGGCTTGCTTTTTATTAAGAACGTCAGCAAACACTTTTTCTCGATCCATTTTTGATAAACACAAAAGATGAAAATGAATAACCCTTTTGCAAAAATGCCAATTTTGTGCTTTTTTAACCGATGTTTTTAATTTTCAGAAAGGCTTGTTTTCTATATAAAAAGTTGAAAATCGTTTTTTGACGATTTATTTTCACGATCTATCACATGGGAATACACGGGGTTACAAGGGGTTACAGGGAGTTACAGGGGGCTAGACGGTCTTACAAGGGGTTACAAACGGGTTAGACGAGGTTACGAGGGGTTACAAGGGGTGACAGAGGGTGACAAGGGGTTACAGGGGGTAACAAACGATTATAGAAACTTTTTCTAACTAGAACGTTCCCAGATACTTTTTGTTAGTCTATTTTGCAAAAAAATCAAAGTTGACGAAATCTCAAATTTTTGATCAAAACGATGGACTAACCCCTTTTTAAAAAGTGCAATTTTGCGTTTTTTGTACACAGTTGTTTTTATAGTCTTTAAAGGCTTCTTTTTTATCTAGAACGTTAGCAAACTCTTTTTCTCGATCAATTTTTGATAAACACAAAAGATGAAAAAACTTCAACTTTCTGACCAAAATCATGGACTATCCCCTTTGCTTTAATGCTAATTTTGCCTTCTTTTTAAATCCATGTTTATGTTGTCTAGAAAGGCTTGTTTTCTAACGAGAACGTCACCAAATACCTTTTCTGGGAGTATTTTGCATAAAACGAAACGTTCACAAAATTTCCAATTTTTGACCAAAACCATGGACTAACCCCTTTGCAAAAATGCCAATTTTGTGGGTTCTTAAAAGCGATGTTTTTGTTGTTCAGAAAGGTTTGTTTGCTATATAAAACGTCGAAAATCGTTTTTTCACGAATTATTTTCACGATCTATGACATGGGAATACAGGGGGTTTCAAGGGAGTACAGGGGGTTACAGGGGGTTAAAGGGGGTTACAAAGGGTTAAAAGGGGTTACAAGGGGTTACAAGGGGTTACAGGGGGTTACAAGGGGTTACAAGTTGTGACAGGGGGTGAAGACGGGTTACAGGGGAATACAAAGGATTATAGAAACTTTTTTCTAACTAGAACGTTCTTAGATACTTATTTTGGTCTATTTTGCATGAAAATCAAAGCAGAAGAAATCTCAAATTTTTGATCAAAACCATGGACTAAACCCTTTGGAAAAATTCTAATTTTCGCGTTTTTCGTACACAGTTGTTTTTATAGTCTTTAAAGGCTTCTTTTTTATCTAGAACGTTAGCAAACACTTTTTCTCGATCCATTTTTGAGAAACACAAAAGATGAAAAAACTTCAACTTTTTGACCAAAATCATGGACTATCCCCTTTGCAAAAATGCCAATTTTGCCTTGTTTTTAAATCCATGTTTCTATTGTCTAGAAAGGCTTGGTTTCTAACGAGAACGTCACCAATTCCTTTTTCTGGGTGTATTTTGCATAAAACGAAACGTTCACAAAATTTCCAATTTTTGACCAAAACCATGGACTAACCCCTTTGCAAAAATGCCAATTTTGTGGGTTTTTGATAGGGATGTTTTTGTTGTTCAGAAAAACTTGTTTGCTATGTAAAACGTCGAAAATCGTTTTTTCACGATTTATTTTCACGATCTATGACATGGGAATACCGGGGGTTACAAGCGGTTACAGGGGGTTACAGGGGGTTACAAGGGGTTACTAGGGGTTACAAGAGGGTTACGAGGGGTTACAAGGGGTTACAGGGGATTACAGGGGGTTACAAAAGGTTACAAGGGGTTACAGGGGGTTACAAGGGGTTTCAAGGGGTGACAGGGGGTGACAAAGGGTTACAGGGAGTTACAATGGATTATAGAAACTTTTTTCTAACTAGAACGTTCCCAGATACTTTTTCTTAGTCTATTTTGCATAACAATCAAAGTTGACGAAATTTCAAAATTTTCATCAGAACGATGGACTAACCTCTGTGGAAAAATTCTAATTTTGCGTTTTTCGTACACAGTTGTTTTTATAGTCTCTAAAGACTTCTTTTTTATCTAGAACGTCAGGAAACACTTTTTCTCGATCTATTTTAGATAAACACACAAGATAAAAAAGCTTCGACTTTTTCACCAAAATCATGGACTATCCCCTTTCCTTAAATGCAAATTTTGCCTTCTTTTTAAATCCATGTTTATATTGTCTAGAAAGACTTGTTTCCTCAAGAGAACGTCACCAAATACTTTTTCTGGGTGTATTTTGCATAAAACGAAACGTTCACAAAATTTCCAATTTTTGACTAAAACCATGTACTAACCCCTTTGCAAAAATGCCAATTTTGTGCCTTTTTGAAACCGATATTTTTGTTATTCAGAAAGGCCTTTTTGCTATATAGAACGTCAAAAATGGTTTTTCCACGATTTATTTTCACGATCTATAACATGGGAATACAGGGGGTTACAAGGGGTTACAAGATGTTACAGGGTGTTACAAGGGGTTACAAGGGGTTACAGGGGGTTACAAGAGGTTACAAGGGGTTACAGGGGTTGACAAGAGGTTACAGGGTTTTGCAATGGATTATTGAATCTTTTTTCTAACTAGAACGTTCCCAGATACTTTTTCTTAGTCTATTTTGCATAACAATCAAAGTTGAAGAAATCTCAAAATTTTGATCACAACGATGGACTAACCCAGTTGGAAAAATTCTAATTTTGCGTTTTTCGTACAAACTTGTTTTTATAGTCTTTAAACGCTTCTTTTTTATCTAGAACGTCAGCAAACACTTTTTCTCGATCCATTTTTGAGAGACACAAAAGGTGAAAAAACTTCAACTTTTTGACCAAAATCATGGACTATCCCCTTTGCAAAAATGCCAATTTTGCCTTCTTTTCAAATCCATGTTTATATTGTCTAGAAAGGCTTGTTTTCTACGAGAACGTCACCAAATACTTTTTTTGGGTGTATTTTGCATAAAACGAAACGTTCACAAAATTTCCAATTTTTGACCAAAACCATGGACTAACCCCCTTGCAAAAATGCCAATTTTGTGGGTTTTTGAAAGCGATGTTTTTGTTGTTCAGACAGGCTTGTTTGCTATATGAAACGTTGAAAATCGTATTTTCACGATTTATTTTCACGCTCTATGACATGGGAATACCGGGGGCTACAAGGGGTTAAAGGGGGTTACAAGTTGTTACAAGGAGTTACAAGGGGTTACAGGGGGTTACAAGGGGTTACAAGGGATGACAGGGGGTGACAAGGGGTTACAGGGGGTTACAATGGATTAAAAAAACTTTTTTCTAACTAGAACGTTCCCAGATACTTTTTCTTAGTCTATTTTGCATAACAATCAAAGTTGAAGAAATCTCCAAATTTTGATCACAACGATAGACTAACCCCTTTGGAAAAATTCTAATTTTGCGTTTTTCGTACACAGTTGTTTTTATAGTCTTTAAAGGCTTCTTTTTTATCTAGAACGTCAGCAAACACTTTTTCTCGATCCATTTTTGAGAAACACAAAAGATTAAAAAACTTGAACTTTTTCACCAAAATCATGGACTATCCCCTTTGCAAAAATGCCAATTTTGCCTTCTTTTTAAATCTATGTTTATATTGTCTAGCAACGCTTGTTTTCTAACGAGAACGTCACCAAATACTTTTTCTGGGTGTATTTTGCATAAAACGAAACGTTCACAAAATTTCCAATTTTTCACCAAAACCATGGACTAACCCCTTTGCAAAAATGCCAATTTCGTGCGTTTTTGAAACCGATATTTTTATTGTTCAGAAAGGCTTGTTTGCTATATAGAACGTCAAAAATGGTTTTTCCACGATTTATTTTCACGATCTATAACATGGGAATACCGGGGGTTACAAGGGGTTACAGGGGGTTACAGGGGGTTACAAGGGGTTACAAGGGGTTACAAGGGGTTTCAAGGGGTTACGGGGGGTTAGAAGGGGTTACAAGGGGTGACAGGGGTTGACAAGGGGTTACAGGGGGCTACAATGGATTATTGAATCTTTTTTCTAACTAGAACGTTCCCAGATACTTTTTCTTAGTCTATTTTGCAAAAAAAATCCAACTTGAAGAAATATCAAATTTTTTATCAAAACGATAGAGTAACCCCTTTGGAAAAATTATAATTTTTCGTTTTTCGTACACAGTTGTTTTTATAGTCTTTAAAGGCTTCTTTTTTATCTAGAACGTCAGCAAAAACTTTTTCTCGATCCTTTTTTGAAAAACACAAAAAAGCGATATTTTTGTTGTTCAGAAGGGATTGTTTGCTATATAAAACGTCGAAAATCGTTTCTTCTTGATTTATTTTCACGATCTATGACATGGGAATACAGGGGGTTACAAGGGGTTACAGGGGGTTACAAGGGGTTACAAGGGGTTACAAGGGGTTACAGGGGGTTACAAGGGGCTACAAGGGGTGACAGGGGGGGAAAAAGGGTTACAGGGCGTTACAATGGGTTAAAGAAACTTTTTTCTAACTAGAACGTTCCCAGATACTTTTTCTTAGTCTATTTTGCATAACAATCAAAGTTGAAGAAATCTCAAAATTTAGATCATAAGGATGGACTAACAACTTTGGAAAAATTCTAATTTTGCGTTTTTCATACACAGTTGTTTTTATAGTCTTTAAAGGCTTCTTTTTTATCTAGAACGTCAGCAAACACTTTTTCTCGATCCATTTTTGATAAACACAAAAGATGAAAAAACTTCAACTTTTTAACCAAAATCATGGACTATCCCCTTTGCAAAAATGCCAATTTTGCCTTCTTTTAAAATCCATGTTTATATTGTCTAGAAAGGCTTGTTTTCTAACGAGAACGTCACCAAATACTTTTTCTGGGTATATTTTGCATAAAACGAAACGTTGACAAAATTTCCAATTTTTCACCAAAACCATGGACTAACCCCTTTGCAAAAAACCAAACATTATGTTAGGGCATAATGTTATTTATGTCGATACAATATGCCTTTGTGGTCTACATGGTTGGTCTTCCGACTCATATCAATCTAACCTCTCTTTCAAGAGCCAATCATTTCTATCGCCCTGAGGGAGTGTTCGTGTAAAGGAGCATGCATTCCCGCGTTCGTCCCCTCTTACTTTCACCATCACGGCGATTACATCTCTGCGGAAAAAATTTTTTGTCAGGCAAGTCCTATTATATTTTACCATCTCTATAACATTTATCCCTGTAATCAACTTAGCGATTTTGCACCTAGCGTGCCATTTCTTTTTTTTTTTTTTTTTTTTTCTTGTACATTCTATATTCAGTTTTTTAACATAAATTGCGATGGGTGAGCCTCGTGTGTTAATTCTCGGGCACTCTTTTATTCGCCGTTTAAATAGCTTTATTACTGATAGTACTCATCTTGATCATCGTTTTATGATACACGAGCCTGCCCAGTTTAAATGGCATGGTGTAGGAGGTCGAACAGTTGAAAAAACTATTCGCTGTGATCTCCACGTGGTGGAGTCGTTTGCTCCCCATATCGTGATACTACAGTTGGGAACTAATGATCTTTCCCACCTAGATCCCTTAGTAGCAGCTTCGGCAATCGAAGACTTAGTAGGTATTCTGTACGAAGAGCACAGTGTGCGACAAATTTGTGTTTGCCAAACGCTAATTCGCGAAAATGATGCTGCCTTTAACGCACGTGTTAAAGCCCTCACGAAATATCTGAAGGTCCTTCTAGAGCCAATTCCCTATTGCTTTTTTTGGGGTCACAGAGGTTTTTGGAATACTTCGCAGAGATATTTCGCTCGTGATGGTGTTCATCTTAATAAGCGGGGGCACTATAAGTATTACCGAAGTCTCAGGGGGGCCGTTTTAAAGTCTTTGCATTCTTGGGCACGTTCTGGCGAGCAGCCCAACTAGTTTTCGTAACCATTTTCACTTGCCCATTTCCTATTTACTTATCTGGTTTTTATTTCAAACCAAGCCGCGTGGGTTATCGCCTTGTGGTTTAGCTGGTTGTTCTGTTTGATTTCCGGCAATTATTTGCCGCATTTTGCTGACCACTTATGGCCAAATTTTGTGGTTTCTGAAACCTTAGAAGTGCACTGTGTGCCTTCCTATTACCGGCTTTGGTATGTATGTTTGTTTGCTTGCAGTTACCATGTTATGAGTGTACAATCCATTTTGACCGCCTGCATATGTGGGTGTGTCCAATGCACTCGGTATACTGTCAATGCTCTAATGTTATTGTGTTGTGGAAATGGGTATCTTTTTTCGTTACTACTTATGAGGTATAACCCTCACTATTTTTTCGTGTCAATTTTGCACTCGAGTCATTACGCAAATTCAAATACCTGCTTTGGATCGGCTCCTCTGATGACCCCCTTTTTCTAAATTATTTGGCATTAAACCTTATTTCTAACACTTGTTTCACTGCCTATCACATCTATCACTTATAGTTAGTTTTTTATCATTGAAAAATGCCTCCTGCGAAGCGTACCACCGCCCCACAAGCCAGGCGCTCGAAACGGCTACGAACAGACCTCTCTGAGGCCGGACCTTCATCGGTTGTGGAGAATCCTCCGATGCCTCAGCAGCAAACTGGACAAGGAAGAGAAATACAAGGAGGACAAGGAGCGATGCAGCTGGACGTGCGGGCTCTCACAAGTACTATTTCCGTGGCCGTCGCACAGGCCGTAAAGGATGCAATGGCTGCGCATCAAGCCACGGTCTCCAGTACGGTAATGCCAACGCCAACGCCGTCAGCCGCAGTAGAGCAGGTTGTGCAAAACGAAGTCCTCTCATATACAACAGGTACAATTGAACAGGCACCCCTACCAGAATTGCTTGGGGTTAGCGATCAGCCTAGCCACCCCTTCTCTAGCATAGCTGTTAATCTAGGTTCTCGTGTTAGCGCTAAAATCAAAGCGAAAATCTGGGCAAATGAATATATTGACTTTGGGGCACTGCTCTCTGTCGCACCCCTCGAGAAAAGTTTGCTCTTTCCATGGTTTCCAGTGGGGTGCCGTAAATCAACCACAGTTAACTCTCGAGCCTTATCATACACCGAAAAAAGGTCACTAATATCAGCCAGTGGCTCACCGCTTTTAACACATTTGTATCCATTTATTCCGTAAAATGTTCCCAGGATGCCCCTAAGCTAATGAAATATTGCGAAGTGGTGCGTGACCTTGCTAATAAGTCTGGGGACTGGATTTTCTATGATGAGCAGTTTCGTTATTTGCGACAATCGTCCCCTGAATTTTACCCGTGGGATCAAATTCATTGGGAGCTATGGCTACGTGCCATGACTAATTTTCGGGTCAAATCACAATCTTTCACCGGTAGTGATAGAACAACCCCGCGGGGGCGATTTCGAACCTCCACTCCCCCCTTTCCTAGGGGAACCTGTTGGTCATTTCATTCAGGGAGGCACTGCCGAGGTTGCCAATACGAGCACGTGTGCTTCAAGTGCGGTGCGAAACATCCCGCCACCCAGTGCCAAAACCAAAACTCCCATCTGCGAACAAATCCTGTTAAGTCCGGAGCATCAATTTCAGCTCAGCCTTCGGGGCAATTCCCTAGTAACTCCCGTAAGAGTGGACCGGTTTGAACAGCTCCTCGCGGGATACGACCAAACCCTGAAACAATACTTAATCAACGGTTTCCGTTTCGGTTTTCGAATTAATTTCATAGGAGAAATTACCTCATTTGAGGCCCCAAATTTAAAAAGTGCTCTGCAAAATCCGGACATTCTATTTTCGAAACTATCTAAAGAACTTGATGCTGGAAGAATTGCGGGACCTTTTGACACCGCACCCTTTCCTGTTTTTCGTACATCGCCCGTTGGCATAGTTCCCAAAAAGGTCCCAAATGAGTTTAGGCTAATCCACCACCTGTCATATCCCAGAGGCTTATCTATTAACGATAGCATTCCGGATGACTGCTCTTCCGTATGCCACGATTAATGATGCTGTTAAAATTCTTCAACGACTGGGGACGGGTTCTTACTTAGCAAAAACAGATATTAAGTCAGCTTTCAGGATCATCCCAGTGAGTCCTCTTGACTATCCTCTACTCGGCATAAAATGGGACAGTCAGTATTATTTTGACAGGTGTTTAGCTATGGGATTAAAATCGAGTTGTGCTATTTTTGAAAAATTTAGTACTTCCTTAGAGTGGCTAGCAGTCCACCACTTGAAGGTGTCTGCGGTCTTGCATATCTTAGACGACTTTTTATTTATCGCGCATAGTCATGATAAATGCAAAGCCGATCTTTCTAATTTTTTGAGTATGTGTGACTTCCTCGGTGTGCCTATTGCACATGAGAAAACGTTAGGTCCCCTCACCACTCTTCAGTTTGCGGGAATTGAATTAGATTCTGTAAGGCAAGAAGCCAGGTTGCCTTCAGAAAAGATTCACAAATGTCGCGCCCTGCTCCACCAATTTGCGCAGAAAAGATCGGTCACATTGCGCGAACTACAGTCTTTAATTGGCCTATTAAACTTCTGTTGTTCCGTGGTCACTCCAGGACGCGCCTTTTTGCGTCGACTAATCGATCTTACCGCAGGCGTCACACGCCCCCACCATCACATCCGTTTCAACACCGAAGCTAAAAATGACATCCGAATGTGGTTACAGTTTTTAGATAATTTTAACGGCCGAGCGTTTTTTCTATCAGAGCGATGGGCCACTTCATCGACTCTCGAATTATATACAGATGCCGCGGCATCAAAGGGGTACGGCGCGATATTTGGAAAGCATTGGTTTTATGGTCCTTTTCCTATAGCATGGCACAGCCTTAATATAAGTTTTCTAGAGCTTTTTCCTATTACTCTCGCGGTCCATATTTGGGGGGCCACCATGGCAAACAGTTGCGTCTTATTTTTCACTGACAATGCGGCCCTTGTTGATATTATAAACAAACAAACGTCCAAACATAAACAGGTCATGATTCTTATACGTGACCTCGTACTTAGCTGCTTAAAGTATAACATATTATTTCGAGCTAGCCACGTCCCAGGCTTACAGAATAGTCGTGCCGATTGCATCTCCCGTTTACAGGTGGAGAAATTCAAGGAACTCTCGCCGGAGGCGGACGAATTTCCAACAGCAGTACCAACGAACCTACAGCCGGAGAGTTGGTCTCTCACTTGAGAGACTTGTTAGGCTCGGCCTTGGCTACTGGCTCTCGCAACTCGTACCGTAGAGCGTGGCTCATTTTTTCAGAATTTCACGGACGTTTCTTTGGGACGACCACACCGACCCTTCCATTACCATATACAAAGGTGGCGTTATTTATCTCTTATCTCTCGGCCAAACAACTCACCCCGTCTACGATAACCTCTTATTTGTCCGCTCTCAGTTATGTCCATAAATTAATGGGACGTCCTGACCCTACAAAGTCATTTCTGATTCAAAAGTTGTTAACGGCCCTGAGCCGCCAACGTGCTGCTGATGTTCGCTTACCCATCACTAGACCTGTTTTACACGAGCTTCTCTGCTCTCTCCGCCAGACCAACTCTTCGGCTTTTCAACGTTGTCTTTATTCCGCGATGTTTTTGTTGGCCTTTTATAGTTTCTTTCGCATCGGAGAACTCGCGGCCAAGAGTGCAGGTCGACACTGCTCCTTGCTCCAATTCAAGGATCTAACTTTTCTTATGAGCGACGGCACACCCTATATGATTAAGCTAACGATTACCGACTTCAAGCACAATACGTCAAGGAAACCATTTGAAATTCTTATAGAACGTGAGGCTGCGATGCCTTTCTGTCCCGTTCAAGGCCTTATCAATTATTGTCAACTTCGCGGAGTGCAACCGGGCCCGCTGTTCTGCCATCAGAACCTCGAGCCCATCACAGTGTATCAGTTTAACACCGAACTTTCTCGCTGCCTAACTTTTTGTGGCCTCGATACTAAGAGATACAAGGGACATAGCTTTCGCATTGGTGCCGCGTCTCATGCAGCCGATAAAGGTTTCTCGGACGCTCAAATTCGCACTCTCGGTCGCTGGAAATCCGATGCTTTTAAGTCGTACATTCGCTCTGAAAGCTTACATGCAAATAAATAGTATGTAGGTCACGCACCATCCGGTAGTGTTCTGTCGCGGGGGAAAAAATGGGTCAGACATGCGGCTGCCAATTGTTCTGCCCTTACTAATAATTATTATTATACTATAAGGCTGATATTACGCTAAGATAGGTTTCGTGAATCAGTGATGGGTCAGACATGTGGCTGCCATCTGTTTTTTGCCGTTCCCGGTTATCTTTGGATGACTACATGCTAAGAATCTTACAGTTATAATACACCATCTGATGGGCTCCGTGGGTCAGTCATGGGCTGCCATTGGACCCCTCATTTTACTTTTCCACAACTTTTCGTTCAGCAATTTTACTCTTTCCCCCGTTGGAGCCAAAGGTCAGACATGCGGCTGCTTTCGCTCTATATTTCATGTCATTTTATGCTACATGGGTAACAGAGAGATACAAAGGTCCTCGCAAAGATAAATGCATATTCACTACAACATTATGTATTATACAGTATGCTTCAACGCGTTTAAACTTGCTATAGGTCACTCTGGTGGCTGCTATGGCTTTTCTGCGTTTCTGACGTTTCTCAAATTATATTCCACGTGGCACATGTGCCTACTCGATGATTATTTATTCCGTGAGCTCTCATTGTCGTTTTGGTGGGGCTGCCACATTTTTGTGGCTTCTGGCGAATTTCTTGCCCCACCTTTGCTGAAAATAATATAGATTATTTAGTATTATTGTTGTGAACTAATGCGTCTGTTTTATAATCAATTAAACTGCCACTCAGACAAGTGGCCAAATAATGCCAACACTCGAGTGGCTTCTCTGTCTGTGGTACTGTAGCGGAACAATAGCGTGACTTCAATGAGAGCTCCCGAACTAACTTTTAGGGTATCGGCATAAAACCAAACATTATGTTAGGGCATAATGTTATTTATGTCGATACAATATGCCTTTGTGGTCTACATGGTTGGTCTTCCGACTCATATCAATCTAACCTCTCTTTCAAGAGCCAATCATTTCTATCGCCCTGAGGGAGTGTTCGTGTAAAGGAGCATGCATTCCCGCGTTCGTCCCCTCTTACTTTCACCATCACGGCGATTACATCTCTGCGGAAAAAATTTTTTTCCCTCCCCCCCATCCCACTTTGCCACGAGTCGGGAGATCTTCTATGCGTCTATCACTTAGTTCATTCATTGGGCGAATTTCTTGCCCCACCTTTGCTGAAAATAATATAGATTATTTAGTATTATTGTTGTGAACTAATGCGTCTGTTTTATAATCAATTAAACTGCCACTCAGACAAGTGGCCAAATAATGCCAACACTCGAGTGGCTTCTCTGTCTGTGGTACTGTAGCGGAACAATAGCGTGACTTCAATCAGAGCTCCCGAACTAACTTTTAGGGTATCGGCATAAATGCCAATTTCGTGCGTTTTTGCAACCGATATTTTTGATGTTCAGAAAGGCTTGTTTGCTATATAGAACGTCAAAAATGACTTTTCCACGATTTATTTTCACGATCTATAACATGGGAATACCGGGGGTTACAAGGGGTTACAGGGGGTTACAGGGGGTTACAAGGGGTTACAAGGGGTTACAAGGGCATACAAGGGGTTACAGGGGGTTACAAGGGGTTACAAGGGGTTACAAGGGGTGACAGGGGTTGACAAGGGGTTACAGGGGGTTACAATGGATTATTGAATCTTTTTTCTAACTAGAACGTTCCCAGATACTTTTTCTTTGTCTATTTTGCATAACAATCAAAGTTGAAGAAATCTCAAATTTTTGATCAAAACCATGGACTAACCCCTTTGCAAAACTTCTAATTTTGCGTTTTTGGTACACAATTGTTTTTATAGTTTTTAAAGGCTTCTTTTTTATCTAGAACGTCAGCAAACACTTTTTCTCGATCCATTTTTGAGAAACACAAAAGATGAAAAAACTTCAACTTTTTGACCAAAATAATGGACTATCCCCTTTGCAAAAATGCCAATTTTCCCTTCTTTTTAAATCCATGTTTATATTCTCTTGAAAGGCTTGTTTTCTAACGAGAACGTCACCAAATACTTTTTCTGGGTGTATTTTGCATAAAACGAAACGTTGACAAAATTTCCAATTTTTGACCAAAACCATGGACTAACCCCTTTGCAAAAATGCCAATTTTGTGCGTTTTCAAAAGCGATGTTTTTGTTGTTCAGAAAGGCTTGTTTGCTATATAAAACGTCGAAAATCGTTTTTTCACGATCTATTTTCGCGATCTATGACAATGGAATACAGGAGGTTACAGGGGGTTACAGAGGGTTACAAGAGGTTACAGGGGGTTACAGGGGGTTACAAGGGGTTACAAGGGGTGACAGGGGTTGACAAGGGGTTACAGGGGGTTACAATGGATTATTGAATCTTTTTTCTAACTAGAACGTTCCCAGATACTTTTTCTTAGTCTATTTTGCATAACAATCAAAGTTGAAGAAATCTCAAATTTTTGATCAAAACGATGGACTAACCCCTTTGGAAAAATTCTAATTTTGCGTTTTTCCTACACAATTGTTTTTATAGTCTTTAAATGCTTCTTTTTTATCTAGAACGTCAGCAAACACTTTTTCTCGATCTATTTTTCATAAACACAAAAGATGAAGAAACTTCAACTTTTTGACCAAAATCATGGACTATCCCCTTTGCAAAAATGCCAATTTTGCCTTCTTTTTAAATCCATGTTTATATTGTCTAGAAAGGCTTCTTTTCTAACGAGAACGTCACCAAATACTTTTTCTGGGTATATTTTGCATAAAACGAAACGTTCACAAAATTTCTAACTTTTGTCCAAAACCATGGACTAACCCCTTTGCAAAAATGTCAATCTCGTGCGTTTTTGAAACCGATATTTTTGATGTTCAGAAAGGCTTGTTTGCTATATGGAACGTCAAAAATGGTTTTTCCACGATTTATTTTCACCATCTATAACATGGGAATACAGGGGGTTACAAGGGGTTACAGAGGGTTACAGGGGGTTACAAGGGGTTACAAGGGGTTACAAGAGGTTACAGGGGGTTACAAGGGGTTACAAGGGGTGAAAGGGGTTGACAAGGGGTTACAGGGGGTTACAATGGATTATTGAATCTTTTTTCTAACTAGAACGTTCCCAGATACTTTTGCTTAGTCTATTTTGGATAACAATCAAAGTTGAAGAAATCTCAAATTTTTGATCAAAACGATGGACTAACCCCTTTGGAAAAATTCTAATTTTGCGTTTTTCCTACACAATTGTTTTTATAGTCTTTAAAGGCTTCTTTTTTATCTAGAACGTCAGCAAACACTTTTCCTCGATCTATTTTTCATAAACACAAAAGATGAAGAAACTTCAACTTTTTGACCAAAATCATGGACTATCCCCTTTGCAAAAATGCCAATTTTGCCTTCTTTTTAAATCCATGTTTATATTGTCAAGAAAGGCTTGTTTTCTAACGAGAACGTCACCAAATACTTTTTCTGGGTGTATTTTGCATAAAACGAAACGTTCACAAAATTTCCACTTTTTGACCAAAACCATGGACTAACCCCTTTGCAAAAATGCCAATTTTGTGCGTTTTTGATAGCGATCTTTTTGTTGTTCAGAAAGGCTTGTTTGCTATATAAAACGTAAAAAATCGTTTTTCCACGATTTATTTTCATGATCTATAACATGGGAATACCAGGGGTTACAAGGGGTTACAGGGGGTTACAGGGGGTTACAAGGGGTTAGAAGGGGTTAAAAGGGGTTACAGCGGGTTACAAGGGGTTACAAGGGGTGACAGGGGGGGACAAGGGGTTACAGGGGGTTACAATGGATTATAGAAACTTTTTTCTAACTAGAACGTTCCCAGATACTTTTTCTTAGTCTATTTTGCATAACAATCAAAGTTGAAGAAATCTCAAATTTTTGATTAAAACGATGGACTAACCCCTTTGGAAAAATTCTAATTTTGCGTTTTTGGTACACAGTTGTTTTTATAGTCTTTAAAGGCTTCTTTTTTATCTAGAACGTCAGAAAACACTTTTTCTCGATCTATTTTTGATAAAAACAAAAGATAAAAAAGCTTCTACTTTTTGACCAAAAACATGGACTATCTGATCCCCTTTGCAAAAATGCGAATTTTGCCTTCTTTTTAAATCCATGTTTATATTGTCTAGAAAGGCTTGTTTTCTAACCCCTTTGCAAAAATGCCAATTTTGTGCGTTTTTGAAACCGATATTTTTGATGTTCAGAAAGGCTTGTTTGCTATATAAAACGTCGAAAATCGTTTTTTCACGATTTATTTTCACGATCTATGAGATGGGAATACGGGGGGTTACAAGGGGTTAAAGGGGGTTACAGGGGGTTACAAGGGGTTACAACGGGTTACAAGGGGTTACAGGGGGGTTACGAGGGGTTACAAGGGGTGACAGGGGGTGACAGAGGGTTACAGGGGGTTAAAATGGATTATAGAAACTTTTTTCTAACTCGAACATTCCCAGATACTTTTTCTTAGTCTATTTTGCAAAAAGATCGAAGTTGAAGAAATTTCAAATTTTTAATCAAAACGATGAAGTAACTTTTTTGGAAAAATTCTACTTTTGAGTTTTTCATACACAGTTGTTTTTATAGTCTTTAAAGACTTCTTTTTTATCTAGAAGGTCAGCAAACATTTTTTCTCGATCTATTTTTAATAAACACAAAAGATTAAAAAACTTCAACTTTTTGACCAAAATCATAAACTATCCCCTTTGCGAAAATGCCCATTTTCAATTCTTTTTAAATCCATGTTTATAATGTCTAGAAAGGCTTGTTTTCTAATGAGAACGTCACCAAATACTTTTTCTAGGTGTATTTTGCATAAGACAAAACGCTCATTAAATTTCCAATTTTTGACCAAAACCATGGACTAACCCCTTTGCAAAAATGCCAATTTTGTGCGTTTTTGAAACCAATGTTTTTGTTGGTTAGAAAGGCTTGTTTGCTATATAAAATGTCAAAAATCGTTTTTCCACGATTTATTTTCACGATCTATAACATGGGAAAACCGGGGGTTACAAGGGGTTACATTGAGTTACAAGGAGTTAAAAGGGGTTACAGAAGGTTACAAGGGGTTACAAGGGGTGACGGGTTGTGACAAGGGGTTACAGGGGGTTACAATGGATTATAGAAACTTTTTTCTAACTAGAACGTTCCCAGATACTCTTTCTTAGTCTATTTTGCATAACAATCAAAGTTGAAGAAATCTCAAATTTTTGATCAAAACGATGGACTAACCCCTTTGGAAAAATTCTAATTTTGCGTTTTTCGTACACAGTTGTTTTTATAGTCTTTAATGGCTTCTTTTTTATCTAGAACGTCAGCAAACACTTTTTCTCGATCTATTTTTGATAAACACAAAAGATGAAAAAATTTCAACTTTTTGACCAAAATCATGGACTATCCCTTTGCAAAAATGCCAATTTTGCCTTCTTTTTAAATCCATGTTTATATTGTCTAGAAAGGCTTGTTTTCTAACGAGAACGTCACCAAATACTTTTTCTGGGTGTATTTTGCATAAAACGAAACGTTCACAAAATTTCCAATTTATGACCAAAGCCATGGACTAACCCTTTTGCAAAAATGCAAATTTTGTGGGTTTTTGATAGCGATGGTTTTGTTGTTCAGAAAGGCCTTCTTGCTATATAAAACGTCGAAAATCGTTTTTCCACGATCTATTTTCACGATCTATGACATGGGAATAGAGGGGGTTACAAGGGTTTACAGGGGGTTACTGGGGGTTACAAAGGGTTACAAAAGGGTTACAAGGGGTTACAAGAAGTTACAGGGGGTTACAAGGGGTTACAAGGGGTGACAGGGGGTGACAAGGGGTTACAGGAGGTTACAATGGATTATAGAAACTTTTTTCTAACCAGAAAGTTCCCAGATACTTTTTCTTAGTTTTTTTTGCATAACAATCAAAGTTGAAGAAATCTCAAATTTTTGATCAAAACGATGGAGTAACCCCTTTGTAAAAATTCTAATTTTGCGTGTTTCGTACACAGTTGTTTTTATAGTCTTTAAAGGCTTCTTTTTTATCTAGAACGTCAGCAAACACTTTTTCTCGATCCATTTTTTAGAAACACAAAAGAGGAAAAAACTTCAACTTTTTGACCAAAATCATGGACTGTCCGATCCCCTTTTCAAAATGCCAATTTTGCCTTCTCTGTAAATCCTTGTTTATATAGTTAAGAAAGGCTTGTTTTCTAACGAGAACGTCACCAAATACTTTTTCAGGGTGTATTTTGCATAAAACGAAACGTTCACAAAATGTCCAATTTTTGACCAAAACCATGGACTAACCCCTTTCCAAAAATGCCAATTTTGTGCGTTTTTGAAACCGATATTTTTGTTGTTCAGAAAGGCTTGTTTCCTATATAAAACGTCAAAAATCGTTTTTTCACGATTTATTTTCACGGTCTATGACATGGGAATACCGGGGGTTACCAGGGGTTACAGGGGGCTACAAGGGGTTACAAGGGGTTACAAGGGGTTACAGGAGGTTACAGGGGGTTACAAGGTGTGACTGGAAGTGACAAGGGGTTACAGGGGGTTAAAAAGTAGTATAGAAACTTTTTTCTAACTAGAACGTTCCCAGATACTTTTTCTTAGTCTATTTTGCATAACGATCAAAGTTGGAGAAATCTCAAATTTTTGATCATAACGATGGACTAACCCCTTGGGAAAACTTCTAATTTTGCGTTTTTCGTACACGGTTGTTTTTATAACCTTTAAAGGCTTCTCTTTTCTAGAACGTCAGCAGACACTTTTTCTCGATCTATTTTTGATAAACACAAAAGATGAAGAAACTTCAACTTTTTGACCAAAATAATGGACTATCCCCTTTGCAAAAATGCCAATTTTGCCTTCTTTTTATATCCATGTTTATATTGTCTAGAAAGACTTGTTTTCTAACGAGAACGTCACCAAATACTTTTTCTGGGTGTATTTTGCATAAAACGAAACGTTCACAAAATTTCCAATTTATGACCAAAACCATGAACTAACCCCTTTGCAAAAATGCCAATTTTGTGGGTTTTTGGTAGGGATGTTTTTGTTGTTCAGAAAGGCTTGTTTGCTATATAAAACGTCGAAAATCGTTTTTTCACGATTTATTTTTACGATCTATGACATGTGAATACAGGGGGTTACAAGGGGTTACAGGGGGTTACAGGGGGTTACAGGGGGTTACAAGGGGTTACCAGGCGGGTACGAGGGGTTACAAGGGGTGACAGGGGGTGACAAAGGGTTAAAGGGCGTAACAATGGATTATAGAAACTTTTTTCTAACTAGAACGTTCCCAGATACTTTTTCTTAGTCTATTATGCAAAAAAATCCAACTTGAAAAAATCTCAAATTTTTGATCAAAACGATGGAGTAACCCCTTTGGAAAAATTCTAATTTTGCCTTTTTCGTACACAGTTGTTTTTATACTCATTAAAGGCTTCTTTTTTATCTAGAACGTCAGGAAAAACTTTTTCTCGATCCTTTTTTGAAAAACACAAAAAAGCGATATTTTTGTTGTTCAGAAAGGCTTGTTTGCTATATAAAACGTCGAAAATCGATTCTTCTTGATTTATTTTCACGATCTATGACATGGGAATACAGGGGGTTAAACGTGGTTACGGGGGGTTACAGGGGGTTACAAGGGGTTAGAAGAGGTTACATGGGGTTACAAGGGGTTGCAAGTGGTGACAGGGGGTGAAAAGGGGTTACAGGGGGTTACAATGGACTATAGAAACTTTTTTCTAACTAGAACGTTCCCAGATAATATTTCTGAGTCTATTTTGCAAAAAAACCCAAGTTGAAGACATCTCAAATTTTTAATCAAAACGATGGAGTAACCAGTTTGGAAAAATTTTACTTTTGCGTTTTTCGTACACAGTTGTTTTTATAGTCTTTACAGACTTCTTTTTTTTCTAGAACGTCAGCAAACACTTTTTCTCGATCTATTTTTGATAAACACAAAAGATGAAAAAACTTCAACTTTTTGACCAAAATGATGGACTATTCCCTAAGCAAAAATGCCAATTTTGACTTCTTTTTAAATCCATGTTTATATTGTCTAGATAGGCTTGTTTTCTAACGAGAACGTCACCAAATACTTTTTCTGGGTGTATTTTGCATAAAACGAAACGTTCACAAAATTTCCAATTTTTGACCACAACCATCGACTAACCCCTTTGCAAAAATGCCAATTTTGTGCGCTTTTGAAAGCGATGTTTTTGTTGTTCAGAAAGGCTTGTTTGCTATATAAAACGTCGAAAATCGTTTTTTGACGATTTATTTTCGCGATCTATGACAATGGAATACAGGAGGTTACAGGGGGTTAGAGGGGGTTACAAGGGGTTACAGGGGGTTACAAGGTGTTGCAAGGGGTGACAGGGGTTGAACAGGGGTTACAGGGGGTTACAATGGATTATAGAAACTTTTTTCTAACTAGAACGATCCCAGATACTTTATCTTAGTCTATTTTGCCAAAAAATCCAATTTAAGAAAATCTCAAATTTTTGATCAAAACGATGGAGTAACCTCTTTGGAAAAATTCTAATTTTGCGTTTTCCGTACACAGTTGTTTTTATAGTCATTAAAGGCTTCTTTTTTATCTAGAACGTCAGCAAAAACTTTTTCTCGATCCATTTTTGAAAAACACCAAAAAAGCGATATTTTTGTCGTTCAGATAGGCTTGTTTGCTATATAAAACGTCGAAAATCGTTCCTTCTTGATTTATTTTCACGATCTATGACATGGGTATACAGGGGGTTACAATGGGTTACAGGGGGTTACAGGAGGATACAAGGGGTTACAAGGGGTTACAAGGGGTTTCAAGGGGTTTCAGGGGGTTACAAGGGGTTACATGGGGTGACAGGGGGTGGCAAGGGCTTAAAGGCCTTACAATGGATTAAGGAAACTTTTATCTAACTAGAACGTTCCCAGATACTTTTTCTTAGTCTATTTTGCATAACAATCAAAGTTGAAGAAATCTCAAAACTTTGATCACAACGATGGACTAACCCCTTTGGAAATATTCTAATTGTGCGTTTTTCGTACACAGTTGTTTTTATAGTCTTTAAAAGCTTCTTTTTTATCTAGAACGTCAGCAAACACTTTTTCTCGATCTAGTTTTGATAAACACAAAAGATGAAAAAACTTCAATTTTTTGACCAAAATCGTGGACTATCCCCTTTGCAAAAATGCCAACTTTGTGCGTTTTTTGAAACCAATATTTTTGTTGTTCAGAAAGTTTGTTTGGTATATAAAATTGCAAAAATCGTTTTTCCACGATTTATTTTCACGATCTATATCATGGGAATACCGGGGGTTACAAGGGGTTACCGGGGGTTACAAGTGGTTACAAGGGGTTACAGGGGGTTACAAGAGGTTACAAGGAGTGACAGGTTGTGACAAGGGGTTACAGGGGGTTACAATGGATTATAGAAACTTTTTTCTAACTAGAACGTTCCCAGATACTCTTTATTAGTCTATTTTGCATAACAATCAAAGTTGAAGAAATCTCAAATTTTTGATCAAAACGATGGACTAACCCCTTTGCAAAAATTCTAATTTTGAGTTTTTTGTACACAGTTCTTTTTATAGTCTTTAAAGGCTTCTTTTTTATCTAGAACGTCAGCAAACACTTTTTCTCGATCTATTTTTCATAAAGACAAAAGATGAAAAAACTTCAACTTTTTGACCAAAATCATGGACTATCCCCTTTGCAATAATGCCAATTTTGCCTTCTTTTTAAATCCATGTTTATATTGTCTAGAAAGGCTTGTTTTCTAACGAGAACGTCACCAAATACTTTTTCTGGGTGTATTTTGCATAAAACGAAACGTTCAAAAAATTCCAATTTACGACCAAAACCATGGACTAACCGCTTTGCAAAAATGCAAATTTTGTGGGTTTTTGATAGCGATGTTTTTGTTGTTCAGAAAGGCTTGTTTGCTTTATAAAACGTCGAAAATCGTTTTTCCACGATCTATTTTCACGATCTATGACATGGCAATACAGGGGGTTACAAGGGTTTGCACTGGGTTACAGGGGGTTACAAAGGGTTTCAATGGGTTACAAGGGGTTACAAAGGGTGACAGGGGGTGACAAGGGGTTACAGGGGGTTACAATGGATTATAGAAACTTTTTTCTAACTAGAACGTTCCCAGATATTTTTTCTTTGTCTGTTTTGCAAAAAAATCCAAGTTGAAGAAATCTCAAATTTTTCATCAAAACGATGGAGTAACCCCTTTGGAAAAATTCTAATTTTGCGTTTTTCGTACACAGTTGTTTTTATAGTCTTTAAAGGCTTCTTTTTTATCTAGAACGTCAGCAAACACTTTTTCTCGATCTACTTTTGATAAACACAAAAGATGAAAAAACTTCAACTTTTTGACCAAAATCATAACCTATCCCCGTTACAAAAATGCCAATTTTGAATTCTTTTCAAATCCATGTTTATATTGTCTAGAAAGGCTTGTTTTCTAACGAGAACGTCACCAAATACTTTTTCTGGCTGTATTTTGCATAAGACGAAAAGTTCACAAAATTTCCAATTTTTGACCAAAACCATGGACTAACCCCTTTGCAAAAATGCCAATTTTGTGCGTTTTTCAAACCGATATTTTTGTTCTTCAGAAAGGGTTGTTTGCTATATAAAACGTCAAAAATCGCTTATCCACGATTTATTTTCACGATCTATAACATGGAAATACCGGGGGTTACAAAGGGTTACAAGGGGTGACAAGGGGTTACAAGGGGTTACAAGGGGTGACAGGGGTTGAAAAGGGGTTACAGGGGGTTACAATGGATTATTGAAACTTTTTTCTAACTAGAACGTTCCCAGATACTTTTTCTTAGTTTTTTTTGCATAACAATCAAAGTTGAAGAAATCTCAAATTTTTGATCAAAACGATGGAGTAACCCCTTTGGAAAAATTCTAATTTTGCGTTTTTCGTACACAGTTGTTTTTATAGTCTTTAAAGGCTTCTTTTTTATCTAGAACGTCAGCAAACACTTTTTCTCGATCCATTTTTGAGAAACACAAAAGATGAAAAAACTTCAACCTTTTGACCAAAATCATGGACTGTCCGCTCCCCTTTTCAAAATGCCAATTTTGCCTTCTCTGTAAATCCATGTTTATATAGTTTAGAAAGGCTTGTTTTCTAACGAGAACGTCACCAAGTACTTTTTCTGGGTGTATTTTGCATAAAACGAAACCTTTACAAAATTTCCAATTTTTGACCAAAGCCATGGACTAACCCCTTTGGAAAAATGCCAATTTTGTGCGTTTTTGAAACCGATATTTTTGTTGTTCAGAAAGGCTTGTTTGCTATATAAAACGTGAAAAATCGTTTTTTCACGATTTATTTTCACGGTCTATGACATCGGAATAGCGGGGGTTACAAGGGGTTACAGGGGGTTACAAAGGGTTACAAGGGGTTACAGGAGTTACAAGGGGTTACAGGGGGTGACAAGGGGTTACAGGGGGTTAAAAACTATTATAGAAACTTTTTTCTAACTAGAACGTTCCCAGATACTTTTTCTTAGTCTATTTTGCATAACAATCAAGGTTGAAGATATCTCAAATTTTTGATCAAAACGATGGACTAACCCCTTGGGAAAACTTCTAATTTTGCGTTTTTCGTACACAGTTGTTTTTATAGCCTTTAAAGGCTTCTTTTTTATCTAGAACGTCAGCAAACACTTTTTCTCGATCTATTTTTTATAAACACAAAACATGAAAAAACTTCAAGTTTTTTACCAAAATCATGGACTAACCCCTTTGCAAAAATGCCAATTTTGCCTCCTTTTTAAATCCATATTTATATTATCTAAAAAGGCTTGTTTTCTAACGAGAACGTCACCAAATACTTTTGCTGGGTGTATTTTGCATAAAACGAAACGTTCACAAAATTTCCAATTTTTCACCAAAACTATGGACTAACCCGTTTGCAAAAATGCCAATTTTAGGCGTTTTTGAAACCGATATTTTTGTTGTTCAGAAAGGCTTGTTCGCTATATAAAACGTCAAAAATGGTTTTTCCACGATTTATTTTCACGATCCATGACATGGGAATACAGGGGGTTACAAGGGGTTACAGGGGGTTAAAGGGGGTTACAAAAGGTTAGAGTGGGTTACAGGGGGTTACAGGGGGTTGCAAGGGGTGACAGGGGATGAAAAGGGCTTACAGGGGGTTACCATGGATGATAGAAACTTTTTTCTAACTAGAACGTTCCCAGATACTTGTTCTTAGTCTATTTTGCAAAAAGTTCCAACTTGAAAAAATCTGAAATTTTTCACCAAAACGATGGACTAATCCCTTTGGAAAAATTCCAATTTTGCGTTTTCCGTACACAGTTTTTCTTATAGTCTTTAAAGGCTTCTTTTTTATCTAGAACGTCAGCAAACACATTATCTTGATCTATTTTTGATAAACACAAAAGATAGAAGAAAATTCAACTTTTTGACCAAAATCATAAACTATCCCCTTTGCAAAAATGTTAATTTTGAATTCTTTTTAAATCCATGTTTATATTGTCTAGAAAGGCTTGTTTTCTAACGAGAACGTCACCAAATAATTTTATTAGGTGTATTTTGCATAAAACGAAACGTTCACAAAATTTCCAATTTTTGACCAAAACCATGGACTAACCCCTTTGCAAAAATGCCAATTTTGTGGGTTTTTGAAACCGATGTTTTTGTTGTTGAGGCAGGCTTGTTTGCTATATAAAACATCGAAAATCGTTTCTTCGCGAGTTATTTTCACGATCTATGACATGGGGATACAGGAGGTTACAAGGGGTTACAGGGGGTTACATTGGGTTACAAGGGGTTACAGAGGGTTACAGGAGGTTACAAGGAGTTACAAGGGGTTATAGGGGGTGACAACGGCTTACAAGGGATGACAGGGGGAGACAAGGGGTTACAGGGGGTTACAATGGATTATAGAAACTTTTCTGTAACTAGAACGTTCCCAGATACTTTTTCTCAGTCTATTTTGCAAAAAAATCCAAGTTGAAGAAATCTCAAATTTTTGATCAAAACGATGGACTAACCCCTTTTCGAAAAATTCTAATTTCGCGCTTTTTCGAGCGCAGTTGTTTTTATAGTCTTTAAAGGCTTCTTTTTTATCTAGAACTTCAGCATACACTTTTTCTCGATCCATTTTTCAGAAACACAAAAGATGAAAAAACTTCAACTTTTTGAACAAAATCATAAACAATCCCCTTTGCAAAAATGCCAATTTTGCCTTCTTTTTAAACCCATGTTTATATTGTCAAGAAAGGCTTGTTTTCTAACGAGAACGTCACCAAATACTTTTTCTGGGTGTATTTTGCATAAAACGAAACGTTTACAAAATTTCCAATTTTTGACCAAAACCATGGACCTTTGCAAAAATGCCAATTTTGTGCGTTTTTGAAACCGATGTTTTTGTTGTTCAAAAAGGCTTCTTTCCTATATAAAACGTCGAAAATCGTTTTTTCACGATTTATTTTCACGATCTTTGACATGGGAATAACGGGGTTACAAGGGGTTAAAGGGGGTTACAGGGGGTTAAAAGGGGTTACAAGGGGTTACAAGTGGTTACAGGGGGTTACAAGGGGTTACAAGTGGTGACAAGGGGTTACAGGGGGTTACAAAGGATTATAGAAACTTTTTTCTAACTAGAACGTTCCCAGATACTTTTTCTTAGTCTATTTTGCATAACAATCAAAGGTGAAGAAGTCTCAAAATTTTGATCAAAACGATGGACTAACCCCTTTGGAAAAATTCTAATTTTCCGTTTTTCGTACACAGTTGTTTTTATAGTCTATAAAGGTTTCTTTTTTATCTAGAACGTCAGCAAACACTTTTTCTTTATCTACTTTTCATAAACACGAAAGATGAAAAAACTTCAACTTTTTGACCAAAATCATGGACTATCCCCTTTGCAAAAATGCCAATTTTGCCTTCTTTTTAAATCCATGTTTATATTGTCTAGAAAGGCTTGTTTTCTAACGAGAACGTCACCAAATACTTTTTCTGGGTGTATTTTGCATAAAACGAAACCTTTACAAAATTTCCAATTTTTGACCAAAACCAAGGACTAACCCCTTTGCAAAAATGCCAATTTTGTGCGTTTTTGAAACCGATGTTGTTATTGTTCAGAAAGGGTTGTTAGCTATATAAAACGTCAAGAATCGTTTTTTCACGATTTATTTTCACGATCTTTGACATGGGAATAACGGGGTTACAACGGGTTACAGGGGGTTACAAGGGGTGGGTGACAAGGGGTGACAAGGGGTTAGAGGCGGTTACATAGGAATATAGAAACTTTTTTCTAACTAGAACGTTCCCAGATACTTTTTCTTAGTCTATTTTGCATAAAAATCAAAGTTGAAGAAATCTCAAAATTTTGATCAAAACGATGGACTAACCCCTTTGGAAAAATTCTAATTTTGCGTTTTTTGTACACAGTTTTTTTTATAGTCTTTAAAGGCTTCTTTTTTATCTAGAACGTCAGCAAACAGTTTTTTTTCTCGATCTATTTTTGATAAAAACAAAAGATGAAAAAACTTCAACTTTTTGAAAAAAATCATTGACTATCCTTTTTGCTTAAATTTCAATTTTGCCTTCCTTTTAAATCCATGTTTATATTGTCTAGAAAGACTTGTTTTCTAACGAGAACGTCACCAAAAACTTTTTCTGGGTGTATTTTGCATAAAACGAAACGTTCACAAAGTTTCCAATTTTTGACCAAAACCATGGATTAACCCCTTTGCAAAAATGCCAATATTGTGCGTTTTTCAAACCGATATTTTTTTTGTGCAGAAAGGCTTGTTTGCTATATAAAACGTCGAAAATCATTTTTTCACGATTTATTTTCACGATCTATGACATGGGAATACAGGGGGTTACAAGGGGTTACAGGGGGTTACAGGGGGTTACAAGGGGTTACAAGGGGTTACAAGCGGCTACAGGGGGTTACAAGGGGTTACAAGCGGTGACAGGGTGTGACAAGGGGTTACAGGGGGTTACAATGGATTATAGAAACTTTTTGCTAACTAGAACGTTCCCAGATACGTTTTGTTAGTCTATTTTGCATAACAATCAAAGTTGAAGTAATCTCTAAATTTTGATCAAAACGATGGACTAACCCCTTTGGAAAAATTCTAATTTTGCGTTTTTCGTACACAGTTGTTTTTATAGTCTTTAAAGGCTTCTTTTTTATCTAGAACGTTAGCAAACACTTTTTCTCGATCTATTTTTGATAAACACAAAAGATGAAAAAACTTCAACTTTTTGACCAAAATCATGGGCTATCCCCTTTCCAAAAATGCCAATTTTGCCTTCTTTTTAAATCAATGTTTATATTGTCTATAAAGGCTTGTTTTCTAACGAGAACGTCACCAAATACTTTTTCTGGGTGTATTTTGCATAAAACGAAACGTTCACAAAATTTCCAATTTTTGACCAAAACCATGGACTAACCCCTTTGCAAAAATGCCAATTTTGTGGGTTTTTGAAACCGATATTTTTGATGTTCAGAAAGGCTTGTTTGCTATATAAAACGTCGAAAATCGATTTTCCGCGATTTATTTTCACTATCTATGACATGGGAATACACGGGGTTACAAGGGGTTACAGGGGGTTACAGGGGGTTACAAGGGATTACATGGGGTTACGAGGGGTTACAAGGGATGACAGGGGGTGACAAGGGGTTACAGGGGGTTATAATGCATTATAGAAACTTTTTTCTAACTAGAACGTTTCCAGATACTTTTTCTTAGTCTATTTTGCATAAAAATCAAAGTTGTAGAAATCTCAAAATTTTGATCAACACGATGGACTAACCCCTTTGTCAAAATTCTAATTTTGCGTTTTTCGTACACAGTTGTTTTTATAGTCTTTAAAGGCGTCTCTGTTATCTACAACGTCAGCAAACACTTTTTCTGGATCTCTTTTGATAAACACAGAAGATGAAAAAACTTTAACTTTTTGACCAAAATCATGGACTAAGCCCTTTGCAAAAATGCCAATTTTGCCTTCTTTTTAAATCCATGTTTATATTGTCTAGAAAGGCTTGTTTTCTAACGAGAACGTCACCAAATACTTTTTCTGGGTGTATTTTGCATAAAACGAAACGTTCTCGAAATTTCCAATTTTTGACCAAGACCATGAACTAACCTCTTTGCAAAAATGCCAATTTTGTGCGTTTTTTAAACCGATATTTTTGTTGTTCAGACAGGCTTGTTTGCTATATAAAACGTCGAAAATCGTTTTTCCACAATTTATTTTCACGATCTATGACACGGGAATACAGGGGGTTACCAGGGGTTACAGGGGGTTACAAGGGGTTACAGGGGAATACAAGAGGTTACCAGGGATGACAGGGGGTGACAAGGGGTTACAGGGGGTTACAAAGGATTATAGAAACTTTTTTCTAACTAGAACGTTTCCAGATACTTTTTCTTAGTCTATTTTACATAAAAATCAAAGTTGAAGAAATCTCAAAATTTTGATCAAAACGATGGACCCTTTGGAAAAATTCTAATTTTGCGTTTTTCGTACACAGTTGTTTTTATAGTCTTTAAAGGATTCTTTTTTATCTAGAACGTCAGAAAACACTTTTTCTCGATCTATTTTTGATAAACACAAAAGACTAAAAAGCTTTTACTTTTTGACCAAAATCATGGACTATCTGATCTCCTTAGCAAAAATGCGAACTTTGCCTTCTTTTTAAATCCATGTTTATATTGTCTAGAAAGGCTTGTTTTCTAACGAGAACGTCACTAAATACTTTTTCTGGGTGTATTTTGCATAAAACGAAACGTTCACAAAATTTCCAATTTTTGACCAAAACCATGGTCTAACCCCTTTGCAAAAATGCCAATTTTGTGCGTTTTTGAAACCGATATTTTTGTTGTTCAGAAAGGTTTGTTTGCTATATAAAACGTCGAAAATCGTTTTCCCACGATTTATTTTCACGATCTATGACATGGGAATACAGGGTGTTACAAGGGGTGACAGGGGGTGACAAGGGGTTACAGAGGGTTACAATGGATTATAGAAACTTTTTTCTAACTAGAACGTTCCCAGATACTTTTTCTTAGTCTATTTTGTATAACAATCAAAGTTGGAGAAATCTCAAATTTTTGATCAAAACGATGGACTAACCCCATTGGAAAAAATTCTAATTTTGCGTTTTTCATACACAGTTGTTTTTATAGTCTTTAAAGGCTTCTTTTTTATCTAGAACGTCAGCAAAAACTTTTTCTCGATCCATTTTTGAAAAACACAAAAAAGCGATATTTTTGTTCTTCAGAAAGGCTTGTTTGCTATATAAAACGTCGAAAATCGTTTCTTCTTGATTTATTTTCACGATCTATCACATGGGAATACAGGGGGTTACAAGGGGTTACAGGGGGTTACAGGGGGTTACAATGGGTTACAAGGGGTTACAAGGGGTTACAGGGGGTTACAAGGGGTTACAAGGGGTGACGGGGGGTGACAAGGGGTTACAGGAGGTTACAAAGAATTATAGAAACTTTTTTCTAACTAGAATGTTCCCAGATACTTTTTCTTATTCTATTTTGCCAAAAAATCAAAGTTGAACAAATCTTAAATTTTTTATCAAAACGATGGAGTAACCCCTTTGGAAAAATTCTAATTTTGCGTTTTTCGTTCACAGTTGTTTTTATAGTCTTTAATGCCCTCTTTTTTATCTAGAACGTCAGCAAAAACTTTTTCTCGATCCATTTTTGATAAACAAAAAAAAGGGATATTTTTGTTGTTCAGAAAGGCTTGTTTGCTATATAAAACGTCGAAAATCAGTTTTTAACGATTTATTTTCACGATCTATGGCATGGGAATACAAGGGGTTACCAGGGGTTACACGGGGTTACAGTGGGTTACAAGGGGTTACAGGGGGTTACAAGGGTTACAAGGGGTGACAGGGGGTGACAAGGGATTAAAGGGGGTTGCAATGGATTATAGAAACTTTTTCCTAACTGAAACGTTCCCAGATACTTTTTCTTAGTCTATTTTGCATAACAATCAAAGTTGAAGAAATCTCAAATTTTTGATCAAAACGATGGACTAACCGCTTTGGAAAAATTCTAATTTTGCGTTTTTCGTACACAGTTCTTTTTATAGTCTTTAAAAGCTTCTTGTTTATCTAGAACGTCAGCAAACACTTTTTCTCGATCTATTTTTGATAAACACAAAAGATGAAAAAACTTCAACTTTTTGACCAAAATCATGGGCTATCCCCTTTGCAAAAATGCCAATTTTGCCTTCTTTTTAAATCCATGTTTATATTGTCTAGAAAGGCTTGTTTTCAAACGAGAACGTCACTAAATACTTTTTCTGGGTGTATTTTGCATAAAACGAAACGTTCACAAAATTTCCAATTTTTGACCAAAACCATGGACTAACCCCTTTGCAAAAATGACAATTTTGTCCGTTTTTGAAACCGATATTTTTGTTGTTCAGAAAGGCTTGTTTCCTAAATAAAACGTCGAAAATCGTTTTTTCACGATTTATTTTCAGGATCTATGACATGCGAATACCAGGCGTTACAAAGGGTTACAGGGGGTTAGAGGGGGTTACAGGGGGTTACAAGGGGTTACAAGATATTACAAGGGGTGACGGCGGTGTGAAAAGGGGTTACAGGAGGTTACAATGGATTATAGAAACTTTTTTCTAACTTGAACGTTCCCAGATACTTTTTCTTAGTCTATTTTGCAAAAAAATCGAAGTTGAAGAAATCTCAAATTTTTGATCAAAACGATGGACTAACCCCTTTTGAAAAATTCTAATTTTTCGGGCACGGTTGTTTTTATAGTCTTTAAAGGCTTCTTTTTTATCTAGAACGTCAGCAAACACTTTTTCTCGATCCATTTTTGAAAAACACAAAACATGAAAAAACTTCAACTTTTAGACCAAAATCGTGGACTATCCCCTTTGCAAAAATGCCAATTTTGCCTTCAATTTAAATCAATGTTTATATTGTCTAGAAAGGCTTGTTTTCTAACGAGAACGTCACCAAATACTTTTTCTGGGTGTATTTTGCATAAAACGAAACGTTCACCAAATTTCCAATTTTTGACCAAAACCGTGGACTAACCCCTTTGCAAAAATGCCAATTTTCTGCGTTTTTGAAACCGATATTTTTGTTGTTCAGAAAGGCTTGTTCGCTATATAAAACGTCGAAAATCGTTTTTTCATGATTTATTTTCGTGATCTATGACATGGGAATACCAAGGGTTACAAGGGGTTAAAGGGGGTTACAGGGGGTTACAATGGATTATAGAAACTTTTTTCTAACTAGAACGTTCCCAGATACTTTTTTTAGTTCATTTTGCAAAAAAATCCAAGTTGAAGAAATCTTAAATTTTTGATCAAAACGATGGACTAACCCCTTTGGAAAAATTCTAATTTTTCGGGCACGGTTGTTTTTATAGTCTTTAAAGGTTTCTTTTTTATCTAGAACGTCAGCAAACACTTTTTCTCGATCTATTTTTGAAAAACACAAAAGATGAAAAAACTTCAACTTTTTGACCAAAATCATGGACTATCCCCTTTGCAATAATGCCAATTTTGCCTTCTTTTTAAATCCGTGTTTATATTCTCTAGAAAGGCTTGTTTTCTAACGAGAACGTCACCTAATACTTTTTCTGGGTGTATTTTGCATAAAACGAAACGTTTTCAAAATTTCCAATTTTTGACCAAAACCAAGGACTAACCCCTTTGCAAAAATTCCAATTTTGTGCGTTTTTCAAACCGATGTTGTTATTGTTCACAAAGGCTTGTTTGCTACATAAAACGTCGAAAATCGTTTTTTCACGATTTATTTTCAGGATCTTTGACATGGGAATAACGGGGTTACAACGGGTTACAGAGGGTTACAGGGGGTTACAAGGGGTTACAGGGGGTGAAAGGGGTTACAAGGGGTGACAAGGGGTTACAAGGGGTTACAGGCGGTTACAAAGGATTATAGAAACTTTTTTCTAACTAGAACGTTCCCAGATACTTTTTCTTTGCCTATTTTGCATAAAAATCAAAGTTCAAGTAATCTCAAAATTATGATCAAAACGATGGATTAACCCCCTTGGAAAAATTCTAATTTTGCGTTTTTCGTAGACAGTTTTTTTATAGTCTTTAAAGGCTTCTTTTTTATCTAGAACGTCAGCAAACAGTTTTTCTCGATCTATTTTTGATAAACACAAAAGATGAAAAAAATTCAACTTTTTAAAAAAAATCAAGGACTATCCTCTTTGCTTAAATTTCATTTTTGCCAACCTTTTAAATCCACGTTTATATTGTCTAGAAAGGCTTGTTTTCTAACGAGAACGTCACCAAATACTTTTTCTGGGTGTATTTTGCATAAAACGAAACGTTCACAAAATTTCCAATTTTTGACCAAAACCATAGATTAACCCCTTTGCAAAAATGCCAATTTTGTGCGTTTTTCAAACCGAAATTTTTGTTGTTCAGAAAGGCTTGTTTGCTATATAAAACGTCGAAAATCGCTTTTCCACGATTTATTTTCACGATCTATGACATGGGAATACAGGGGTTTACAAGGCGTTACAGGGGGTTACAGGGGGTTACAAGGGGTTACAAGTAGCTACAGCGGGTTACAAGGGGTTACAAGAGGTGACAGGGTGTGACAATGGGTTACAGGGGGTTACAATGGATTATAGAAACTTTTTTCTAACTAGAACGTTCCCAGATACTCTTTCTTAGTCTATTTTGCATAACAATCAAAGTTGAAGTAATCTCTAAATTTTCATCAAAACTATGGACTAACCCCTTTGGAAAAATTCTAATTTTGCGTTTTTCGTACACAGTTGTTTTTATAGTCTTTAAAAGCTTCTTTTTTATCTAGAACGTTAGCAAACACTTTTTCTCGATCTATTTTTGATAAACACAAAAGATGAAAAAACTTCAACTTTTTGACCAAAATCATGGGCTATCCCCTTTGCAAAAATGCCAATTTTGCCTTCTTTTTAAATCAATGTTTATATTGTCTAGAAAGGCTTGTTTTCTAACGAGAACGTCACCAAATACTTTTTCTGGGTGTATTTTGCATAAAACGAAACGTTCACAAAATTTCCAATTTTTGACAAAAACCATGGACTAACCCCTTTGGAAAAATGCCAATTTTGTGCGTTTTTGAAACCGATATTTTTGTTGTTCAGAAAGGCTTGTTTCCTATATAAAACGTCGAAAATCGCTTTTCCACGATTTATTTTCACGATCTATGACATGGGAATACCAGGCGTTACAAGGGGTTACAGGGGTTACAGGGGTTACAGGGGTTAAAGGGTTACAAGGGGTTACAAGGGGTTACAGCGGGTTACAAGGGGTGACGGGGGTGACAAGGGGTTACAGGGGGTTGCAATGGATTATAGAAACTTTTTCTAACTAGAACGTTCCCAGATACTTTTCTTAGTCTATTTTGCAAAAAAAATCGAAGTTGAAGAAATCTCAAATTTTTGATCAAAACGATGGACTAACCCCTTTGGAAAAATTCTAATTTTCCGTTTTTCGTACACAGTTGTTTTTATAGTCTATAAAGGTTTCTTTTTTATCTAGAACGTCAGCAAACACTTTTTCTCGATCTATTTTTGATAAACACGAAAGATGAAAAAACTTCAAATTTTTGACCAAAATCATGGACTATCCCCTTTGCTTAAATGCTAATTTTTACCTTCGTTTTAAATCCATGTTTATATTGTCTAGAAAGGCTTGTTTCCTAACGAGAACGTCACCAAATACTTTTTCTGGGTGTATTTTGCATAAAACGAAACGTTCACAAAATTTCCAATTTTTGACCAAAACCATGGATTAACCCCTTTGCAAAAATGCCAATTTGGTGCGTTTTTCAAACCGAAATTTTTGTTGTTCAGAAAGGCTAGTTTGCTATATAAAACGTCGAAAATCGCTTTTCCACGATTTATTTTCACGATCTATGACATGGGAATACAGGGGTTTACAAGGCGTTACAGGGGGTTACAGGGGGTTACAGGGGGTTACAAGGGGTTACAAGTAGCTACAGGGGGTTACAAGGGGTTACAAGGGGTGACAGGGTGTGACAATGGGTTACAGGGGGTTACAATGGATTATAGAAACTTTTTTCTAACTAGAACGTTCCCAGATACTCTTTCTTAGTCTATTTTGCATAACAATCAAAGTTAAAGTAATCTCTAAATTTTCATCAAAACTATGGACTAACCCCTTTGGAAAAATTCTAATTTTGCGTTTTTCGTACACAGTTGTTTTTATAGTCTTTAAAAGCTTCTTTTTTATCTAGAACGTTAGCAAACACTTTTTCTCGATTTATTTTTGATAAACACAAAAGATGAAAAAACTTCAACTTTTTGACCAAAATCATGGGCTATCCCCTTTGCAAAAATGCCAATTTTGCCTTCTTTTTAAATCAATGTTTATATTGTCTAGAAAGGCTTGTTTTCTAACGAGAACGTCACCAAATACTTTTTCTGGGTGTATTTTGCATAAAACGAAACGTTTACAAAATTTCCAATTTTTGACAAAAACCATGGACTAACCCCTTTGGAAAAATGCCAATTTTCTGCGTTTTTGAAACCGATATTTTTGTTGTTCAGAAAGGCTTGTTTCCTATATAAAACGTCGAAAATCGCTTTTCCACGATTTATTTT
Source organism: Porites lobata (assembly GCA_942486035.1). Classification (NCBI taxonomy): domain Eukaryota; kingdom Metazoa; phylum Cnidaria; class Anthozoa; order Scleractinia; family Poritidae; genus Porites; species Porites lobata. Next base: position 118,567 of record CALNXK010000059.1, on the reverse strand, counting down.
CACGATCTATGACATGGGAATACCAGGCGTTACAAGGGGTTACAGGGGGTTACAGGGGGTTACAGGGGGTTAAAGGGGTTACAAGGGGTTACAAGGGGTTACAGCGGGTTACAAGGGGTGACGGGGGGTGACAAGGGGTTACAGGGGGTTGCAATGGATTATAGAAACTTTTTTCTAACTAGAACGTTCCCAGATACTTTTTCTCAGTCTATTTTGCAAAAAAATCGAAGTTGAAGAAATCTCAAATTTTTGATCAAAACGATGGACTAACCCCTTTGGAAAAATTCTAATTTTCCGTTTTTCGTACACAGTTGTTTTTATAGTCTATAAAGGTTTCTTTTTTATCTAGAACGTCAGCAAACACTTTTTCTCGATCTATTTTTGATAAACACGAAAGATGAAAAAACTTCAAATTTTTGACCAAAATCATGGACTATCCCCTTTGCTTAAATGCTAATTTTTACCTTCGTTTTAAATCCATGTTTATATTGTCTAGAAAGGCTTGTTTTCTAACGAGAACGTCACCAAATACTTTTTCTGGGTGTATTTTGCATAAAACGACACGTTCACAAAATTTCCAATTTTTGACAAAAACCATGGACTAACCCCTTTGGAAAAATGCCAATTTTGTGCGTTTATGAAACCGATATTTTTGTTGTTCAGAAAGGCTTGTTTCCTATATAAAACGTCGAAAATCGCTTTTCCACGATTTATTTTCACGATCTATGACATGGGAATACCAGGCGTTACAAGGGGTTACAGGGGGTTACAGGGGGTTACAGGGGGTTAAAGGGGTTACAAGGGGTTACAAGGGGTTACAGCGGGTTACAAGGGGTGACGGGGGGTGACAAGGGGTTACAGGGGGTTGCAATGGATTATAGAAACTTTTTTCTAACTAGAACGTTCCCAGATACTTTTTCTTAGTCTATTTTGCATAAAAATCGAAGTTGAAGAAATCTCAAATTTTTGATCAAAACGATGGACTAACCCCTTTGGAAAAATTCTAATTTTCCGTTTTTCGTACACAGTTGTTTTTATAGTCTATAAAGGTTTCTTTTTTATCTAGAACGTCAGCAAACACTTTTTCTCGATCTATTTTTGATAAACACGAAAGATGAAAAAACTTCAAATTTTTGACCAAAATCATGGACTATCCCCTTTGCTTAAATGCTAATTTTTACCTTCGTTTTAAATCCATGTTTATATTGTCTAGAAAGGCTTGTTTTCTAACGAGAACGTCACCAAATACTTTTTCTGGGTGTATTTTGCATAAAACGAAACGTTCACAAAATTTCCAATTTTTGACCAAAATCATGGACTAACCCCTTTGGAAAAATGCCAATTTTGTGCGTTTATGAAACCGATATTTTTGTTGTTCAGAAAGGCTTGTTTCCTATATAAAACGTCGAAAATCGCTTTTCCACGATTTATTTTCACGATCTATGACATGGGAATACCAGGCGTTACAAGGGGTTACAGGGGGTTACAGGGGGTTACAGGGGGTTAAAGGGGTTACAAGGGGTTACAAGGGGTTACAGCGGGTTACAAGGGGTGACGGGGGGTGACAAGGGGTTACAGGGGGTTGCAATGGATTATAGAAACTTTTTTCTAACTAGAACGTTCCCAGATACTTTTTCTTAGTCTATTTTGCATAAAAATCGAAGTTGAAGAAATCTCAAATTTTTGATCAAAACGATGGACTAACCCCTTTGGAAAAATTCTAATTTTCCGTTTTTCGTACACAGTTGTTTTTATAGTCTATAAAGGTTTCTTTTTTATCTAGAACGTCAGCAAACACTTTTTCTCGATCTATTTTTGATAAACACGAAAGATGAAAAAACTTCAAATTTTTGACCAAAATCATGGACTATCCCCTTTGCTTAAATGCTAATTTTTACCTTCGTTTTAAATCCATGTTTATATTGTCTAGAAAGGCTTGTTTTCTAACGAGAACGTCACCAAATACTTTTTCTGGGTGTATTTTGCATAAAACGAAACGTTCACAAAATTTCCAATTTTTGACCAAAACCATGGAGAAACCCCTTTCCAAAGATGCCAATTTTGTGCGTTTATGAAACCGATATTTTTGTTGTTCAGAGACGCTTGTTTGCTATATAAAACGTCAAAAATCGTTTTTCCACGATTTATTTTCACGATCTATGACATGGGAATACCGGGGGTTACAAGGGGTTAGAGCGGGTTACAAGTGGTTACAAGGAGTTACAAGGGATGACAGGGGGTTAAGAGGGGGTTACAAGGGGTTACAAAGAATTATAGAAACTTTTTTCTAACTAGAACGTTCCCAGATACTTTTTCTTAGTCTATTTCGCATAAAAATCAAAGTAGAAGAAATCTCAAATTTTTGATCTAAACCATGGACTAACCCCTTTGGAAAAATTCTAATTTTCCGTTTTTCGTACACAGTTTTTTTTTTTATAGTCTTTAAAGGCTTCTTTTTTATCTACACCGTCAGCAAACAGTTTTTCTCGATCCATTTTTCAAAAACACAAAAGATGAAAAAACTTCAACTTTTTAAAAAAAATCATGGACTATCCCCTTTGCAAAAATGCCAATTTTGTTGGTTCTTAAAAGCGATGTTTTTGTTCTTCAGAAAGGTTTGTTTGCTATATAAAACGTCGAAAATCGTTTTTTCACGATCTATTTTCACGATCTATGACATGGGAATACAGGGGGTTACAAGGGGTTACAGGGGGTTACAGGGGGTTGCAGGGGGTTACAAGGGGTTACAAGGGGTTACAATGGGTTACAGGGGGTTACAAGGGGTTACAAGGGGTGACAGGGGGTGACAAGGGGTTACAGGGGGTTACAAAGGATTATAGAAACTTTTTTCTAACTAGAACGTTCCCAGATACTTTTTTTGGTCTATTTTGCTTTAAAATCAAAGTAGAAGAAATCTCAAATTTTTGATCAAAACGATGGACTAAACCCTTTGGAAAAATTATAATTTTGCGTTTTTCGTACACAGTTGTTTTTATTGTCTTTAAAGGCCTCTTTTTTATCTACAACGTCAGCAAACACTTTTTCTCGATCTATTTTTCATAAGCACAAAACATGAAAAAACTTCAACTTTTTGACCAAAATCATGGACTATCCCCTTTGCAAAAATGCCAGGTTTGCCTTCTTTTTAAATCAATGTTTATATTGTCTAGAAAGGCTTGTTTTCTAACAAGAACGTCACCAAATACTTTTTCTGGGTGTATTTTGCATAAAACGAAACGAACACAAAATTTCCAATTTTTGACCAAAACCATGGACTAGCCCCTTTGCAAAAATGCCAATTTTGTGGGTTTTTGAAAGCGATGTTTTTGTTGTTCAGAAGGGCTTGTTTCCTATATAAAACGTCGAAAATCTTTTTTTCTCGATTTTTTTTCACGATCTATGACATGGGAATACAGGGGGTTACAAAGGGTTACAGGGGGTTACAAGGGGTTAAATGGGGGTTACAAGGGCTGACAATGGGTTACAGGGGGTTACAAAGGATTATAGAAACTTTTTTCTAACTTGAACGTTTCCAGATACTTTTTCTTAGTCTATTTTACATAAAAATCAAAGTTGAAGAAATTTAAAATTTTTTATCAAAACGATGGACTAACCTCTTTGGAAAAATTCTAGTTTTGCGTTTTTCGTACACAGTTCTTTTTATAGTCTTTAAAGGCTTCTTTTTGATCTAGAACGTCAGCAAACACTTTTTCTCGATCCACTTTTGATAAACACAAAAGATGAAAAAACTTCAACTTTTTGACCAAAATCATGGACTATCCCCTTTGCAAAAATGCCAATTTTGCCTTCTTTTTAAATCCATGTTTATATTGTCTAGAAAGGCTTGTTTTCTAACGAGAACGTCACCAAATACTTTTTCTGGGTGTATTTTGCATAAAACGAAACGAACACAAAATTTTAAATTTTTGACCAATTTTGTGCGTTTTTCAAACCGATGTTTTTGTTGTTCAGAAAGGCTTGTTTGCTATATAAAACGTCGAAAATCGTTTTTTCACGATTTATTTTCACGATCTATGACATGGGAATACAGGGGGTTACAAGGGGTGATAGGGGATTACAGGGGGTTACAAGGGGTTACAAGGGGTTACAGGGGGTTACAAGGGGTTACAAGGGGTGACAGGGGGTGACGAGGGGTTACAGAGGGTTACAAAGGATTATAGAAACTTTTTACTAACTAGAACGTTTCCACATACTTTTTCTTAGTCTATTTTGCATAAAAATCAAAGTTGAAGAAATCTCAAATTTTTGATCAAAACGATGGACTAACCCCTTTGGGTAAATTCTGATTTTGCGTTTTTCGTACACAGTTATAGTGTTATAGGGTGTACTTTAGGAATTTCTGGGTGGGGATGTGCCGCTGGGATCCTGGAACCCTTAACCTATACCAGAGCTAGTTCAGCGCTGAATTTTGCTACCCTATACTAGAGTAAACTCCCCAAATCCCCCCTATCCTAGAGTAGCTGTTTCCCTAGTCTAGATTGATCTTCAACCAACTGATCAGTTTCCTGAAAAATATACCCTGTTCTAGACCCAAATGTTCTGATTTATATACCCTATCCTAGAGTAAACTGCTTGAAAACCATACCCTGCACAGCGGCATATACCTATATAGCCCATATATGGCAGTACCCCCCCCGGGTTTGGACTGGAGCACGATGTCACAAATTCCTCGGCTTTAGTAAATTACTTTTGAGTTAGCTTCACGGTCGAGCAACTGTTCTCTTCTGTTCAACTTTTCAAGGGCCAGTTATATCAGGCAACTCTCGTGGTGATACGAGTCAGTTGTAAAGGAAGACTGAAATTTCTCAAATTTCGGAAATAAAGCATTCCTCGTTAGTTGCTACTTAGGTCATCGCTTTTGCTCGCGGTGCTTAACTGGTGAAATCCACTCCACGGTGATGACAAAAATCAAATCATGATCCTGGCACTTTTTCGGCGCTGATCATCGAAAACTTCCAAATCGTCCACAGAGCGCTTAATCGTCGACTCTTTTCGAAGTGCATGCTTACTTGTGGAATGTATGACGACAAATAAAAACATTCGCAAAGATAACCTTTCAGTGATCCTCAGTTCGCTGCCTTTGTCCCATCGCTTCATGCTCAGTCTCAGTCGGGTAATTCATTAACTTTTATTTCATGATACCCAGATCCCAGCGGCTGTAAAATCATAAAAATGGACGTATAGTAAAAAGGAAAACGGTCGAAGGACAGGCTTCTGAGTTCGACTTCATCCAATTTCATTTTTTTGACGGTGACATACGAGACTCACGGAAATATGACACTATTCGCGGGAAAAAAACCGTTTTATTTATAAATCTACTCGGGAAAGGGTTGACTCAAGAAATTAATGGGGATGGAGGCTCCATTTGATGGGCTCCTGCCCCATGTAACCCACTGTAACCCCTTCTAACCTCATGTAACCCCCTGTAACCCCTTGTAACCCCATGCAACCCCTTGTACCTTCATGTAACCCTCTGTAACCCCTTGTAACCCCATGTAACCCCTGTAACCCCTTTTAACCCACTGTAACCTCTTGTAACCCCAGGTAACCCCTTGTAAACCCCGGTTAACTCTTGCAACACCATGTAACCCCATGTAACCCAACGTAGGTCCTTGTAACGTCATGTAACCCCCTGTAACCCCTTGTAACCCCATGTAACCCCTTGTAACCCCCTGTAACCCCTTGTAACCCCCTGTAAGCCCTTGTAACCCCTGTAACTCGTTGACTCTCCTGTAACCTCGTGTAACCCCTTTGTAACCCCATGCAACCCTTGGTAACCACTTGTAACCCCATGTAACCCCATGTAACCTACTGTAACCCCTTGTAAACTCATGTAATCCCCTGTAACCCCTTGTAACCCCATTTAACCCTATATAACCCGCTGTAACCCCTTGTAACCCAAGGTAACCCCATTGTAACCCTCTGTAACCCTTTGTAACTCCCTTTAACCCTTTGTACCCTCATGTAACCCCCTGCAACCCCATGTAACCCCCTCTAACCCATTGTAAGCCCCTGTAACCCTTTGTAACCCCATGTAACCCCATTGTAACTCTCTGTAACCCTTTGTAACCCCATTTAACCCCTTGTACCCTCATGTAACCCACTGTAACCCCTTGTAACCCCATGTAACCCCTTGTAACGCCTTGTAACCCCCTGTAACCCCTTGTAACCCCCTGTAACCCTTTGTAACCCCTATAACCCCTTGTAACCGCTGTAACTCCTTGTAACCCCCTGTAACCCCTTGTAACCCTTTGTAACCTCTTGTAACCCCATGTAACCCACTGTAACCCCTGGTAAACTCATGTAACCCCATGTAACCCAATGTAACCCAACGTAACCCCTTGTAACCTCAGGTAACCCCCTGTAACCCCTTGTCACCCTCTGTAACCCTTTGCAACCCCACGTAACCCTTTGAAACGCCTTGTAACCCCATGTAATTCTTTGTATCCCTTTGTAACCCCTTGTAAGCCCATGTAACCCCATGTAATCCACTGTAACCCCTTGTAAACTCATGTAACCCACTGTAACCCCCTGTAACCTCATCTAATCCCCTGTAACCCCTTGTAACCCTCTGTAATCCTTTGTAACCCCATGTAACCCTTTGTAATGCCTTCTAACCCCTGTAACCCCTTGTAACCCCATGTACCCTTTCTAACCCCTGCAACCCCTTGTAAACCCCTGTAGCCCACTGTAAGCCCTTGTAACCCCATGTATCCCCCTGTAACCCCTTGTAACCCACTATAACCTCTTTTAACCCCCGGTAACTCCTTGTAAACCTCTGTTAACCCTTGTAACACCATGTCACTTCATGTAACCCACCGTAACCCCTCGCATCGTGATGTAACCCCCTGTAACCCCTTGTAACCCCATTTAACCCGTTGTAACACCTTGTAACCCCTGTAACCCCTTTTAACCCCCTGTAACCCCCTGTAGACCCCTGTAGCCCCATGAAACCCTCTATATCCCCATGTAACCTCCTGTAACCTCTTGTAACCCCCGGTAACCCCTTTTAAGCCTCTGTAACCCCTTGTAATTCCATGTAACCCCTTGTAACCCACTGTAACCCTTTGTAGGATAGGATAGGATAAGTGCTTTATTATCAACAGAGTGCCTACATACACATGTGTCTACAACGATAACAAAGATTTTCGTTTCATGTAACCCCCTGTAACCCCTTGTAACCCCATGTTACCTCTTGTAACCCTTTGTAACCCCCTGTAACCCCTTGTAACCCCCTGTAACTTTTTGTAACCCCTTGGAACCCCCTGTAACCCCCTGTAAACCCTTGTAACCCCATATACCCCCTGTAACTCCTTGCAACCCACTGTAACCTGTTGTAACCCCCTGTTACCCCTTGTAGGCATCTGTAACCCCTTGTAATCCCATGTACCCCATGTAACCCACTCTAACCCCTTGTAACCTCCTGTAACCCTCCTCTAAACCCTTGTAACCTTATGTAACCTCTTGTAACCCTCTGTAACCCCTTGTAACCCCGTGTAACACCTTGTAACCCCAAGTAACCTCTTTTAACCCACTGTAACCTCTTATAACCCCCTCTAACCCCATGTAACCCCCTGTGACCCCTTGTAGCCCCTGTAACCCCATTTAACCCCTTGTAACCCTCTTTTAGCCCTGATAATCCCTGTAACCTCATTTAACGACATGTAACCTCTTTTAACTCCTTGTAACCCCCTGTAACAGCTTCTAACCCCATGTAATTCCTAGTAACCCCTTGTAACCCCCTGTAACCCCATTTAACCACCTGTAAACCCCTTTAACCCGTTGGAAGCCCTGTAACCCCTTGTAACCCCCTGTAACCCCACCTGTAACCCCCCGTAACCCCTTGTGACCCCCTGTAACAGCTTCTAACCCTATGTAATTCCTAGTAACCCCTTGTAACCCACTGTAACCCCATGTAACCCTCTGTAACCCCATGTAACCTCCTGTAAACCTCTTTAACCCGTTTGAACCCCTGTAACCCCATGTAACCCCATGTAACCCCAAGTAACCCCCTGCAACCCCATTTAACCCCCTTAACCCCATGTAACCCCACCATACGTCTTGTAACCCCTTGCAACCCCCTCTAACGCCACGTAACTCCCTGTTATCTCTTTTAACACCATGTAACCCCTTCTAGCCCCCCGTTACCCCATGTAACCCCCTCTAACGCCATGTAACATCCCGTAACCTCTTTTAATCCCATGTAACCCGTTCTGATCCCCGTTACCCCATGTAACCCCGTGTAACGCCTTGTAACTCCCTGTAACCCCATTTAGGACGAATACCATTTTCTAAATATACGCCCTGCTTACCAGGAAGAAAGATGTTCGTTACTAGATTATTTGGAAAAAGAATATAGAATAGAAATAAACAGAATGTCACCTAACAAAATATTTACGTTTCTAATAAACCCCCCTAGCGGAAATGCTAAAATACAAAAACTAATAGTAAAACATATATTCGAATGCTTTGAAAAAAGGAAAGGGGAAGACGGCAAAATGTAAATACTCTAGGACTTAATTAATTAATAACTTATTAGCCATATATGGTTAGGCATTTTTTCTTGTTTGTAATTTCAGGTATTTGGAAATAGTTGATATACTATTTGTTGAATAAAACTCCCAATAAATACAACATGTATGTATGTATGTATGTATGTATGTATGTGATGTATGTATGTATGTATGTATGTATGTATGTAACCCCCTGTAACCCCTTGAAACCCCTTGTAATCCGGTTTATAATCCCATGTAATTCCTTCTAATCCCCTGTTTCCCCTTGCAACTGCCTTGGAACCCCATGTAAGCCCCTGGAAGCCCTCGGAACCCTCTATAACCCCTTGTAACCAACTTTAATGCCTTATACCCCCTGTTACCCCTTGTAAGCCTCTGGAACCCCCCGGAACGCTCGGTAACCTCTTGTATTCCCTTGTAAGCCCCTGTAACCCCTTGGAATTCCCCGGCAACCCCTTGTTATCCCTTGGAACCTCCTGGAACCCCTCGGCAACCCCTTGTAAGCCCTTGTAAACCCATGTAATCTCTTGTAACCCCTTGAAACCCCATTTAACCCCCTGTAACCACCTATAACTCCCTGTAACCCCTTATTCCCTCTGTAACCACCTGTAAATCCTTGTAACCCCACGTAATCCCTTGTAATCCTTTGTAACCCCAAGTAACCCCAGTATCCCTTTTAACCCCTTGTGAGCCTGTAACCCCTTACAAGCCCAATAACAACTTGAGTGACCAATAGGGAGCTTAAGCAGCAACGTTTTTGAGCGACGCACGTCAACCGGAAGTGGCCTTTTTTCAAATTTTGACGGTGGTTTCGCGCAAATTTTCAGTGAAATCGCCTCTATAACAGTAAAGAAGCTAAGGAATACAAATTTTATATCATCAAGGCATGTTAAGAGGGAAAATACCTCACTTCCGGTTGACGTGCGTCGCTCAAAAACGTCGCTGCTTAAGCTCCCTATTGTCTATGAAAGCAGCCCCTCAAGTGTAATCATAAAGTCTAAAGTATAATCATAGAATGATGTAAGTGACATATAATAACCAGTAAATTTAGTTTAAATAAATTACTGAGGCAGTCAAGTTAATTTAACCGTTAGAATGTGCGGAGATATAAGCAATTTTTCCAAATTTTCGTAAGTTACGTGCTTTAAGTTTGGGGGACTGCCCATGTTTTTAACAATATATTAATGTTAACGAAGAAAGTTGAATCACTGTGAAAAAAGTTTATTACTAAAATGCTATGGAATTATTTTAATTACGAAGTGCAAGAGCTTAATCTATTACAAAGTGCATTTCAAAGTACAACAAGGCCTACTACAAATTGCGGTAATTATTAACAGAAATTGCGACACTGTTATTGCAAGGTGTTTTCTATTCCTGGGGAAACTCGACTTGTCTTCATTGATATGCTCGTTTTTGGGTGCCGTGTTTAATTTATGAGAAAAAAAGAAAAAAGAAAACAGATAAAAAGGTCAGGGAGAAGTTCACATAAGCCACTTACTACGAGTATGTTAAAACCAGTTAATTAGAAAAACATTGAGGCAGTTTTCACCCAAACCCCGGTTCTTCTTTGGCAGTGCTTGTGCACTTCAGTGGAAGAATTCTTACGAGTACATGAGATTTTTCCTCCTCTCCCCAGTTCATTTCTGTAGTCTGTTATGATAGAATACGATCTTGGAATCGTACAACTCTGATCGCGTTGAAGAGGAAGAAATGGAGCCAGGTCTGATTAAAGATCACTTTTGGCTTAAACATTTTTAGTGCCGCGAGCCTTTTTGCAACTAATTGTCGCACAGTTAAGGACGCTCGCACTAGTTTTCTCGAGTGGGGAGTCCATCGCGCGCGCTTATCCCACCTCTCTTTGTGCGGGCAAGATACAGAAAGTAAATATGGCGGGGCGAGGCTATTATTTTTTGTGCAAGTTTTTATGGCTCCAGTTTTCTGGGAAAATCTTTAAAAACAGACCTTGAGGAACAGAATCAGTTTAAGATTCTGGGAAACTGCCAACCTACCTACCCCTTCCCGGACTCTATAATTTGTCCCAAGGTGAGAATTTAGTTTTAATGTCGGATCATGGGGAGGGTGTAGGTGAGGAGTGTCAATCCTGTCCTCTATACAAGGTAGGTATTTTGGGGGCTTTTCGTCCTCGGAAAACCTCTAAGGCCCTTAGCAGCAACGCCACGCGCAAACGTGCGCCAACTATCCCCGGTCTCTTAAATAACAGCAAAGTCCTAATCCCTTTTACTGTGGGCCAAGATTATAGGGCTGGGGAGTGGGGTACTCAAGAAGTGTTATGCGGGGAGGCTCCGCCCCGAGGTCCAACCCCTCCACCTTTTAGGTTCTATTTTTCAAAAGAAATGGTACCCCTTTCATATACCTTGTTTAGAATTCTATCCTTTTAACTACCGTAAATGCAGTGTCTTAAAAGTATGAATAAATCACAAAACTAGAATGTTTTCTCTACTCTTTCACAGCCATAAAATGCATCTGTTAGCCCTTTTGGGCCTTTTTACTGACCGAAATGACAGAATTCCCTACCCTTTCATATACTTTGTGAAATTCCTTTTCTCATATACCTGAATCCTGAAAAAGGCACCCTTTTAAGGTGTGGCCGCCCCATGTGGGCCATTATAGGGATTACCAGGGATTAGTATAGGTAATAGCATGATTTGTAGTGATATTTGGCATAAATACCACCAGTGATATTTCAAAATTGTTACAATTTGAGACAATTTTGCAAAAGGTTTGTAATTTTCATATGTAGGTATTCCCAATTAAGCTTAAATACCACTGCTGTAAGCCAATCAAATTTCAGAAATTTCTCACGTAGTAGTATAACAGGTGAAATTAAAAAATATATAGACTAAGAAGGGAAGGCCCTCTCTCTTCGAAAAATAGAAAACGCGTTTTGAACTGAATGAAGAGTCGCTGTTGTATCAAAGGGTCAGGGAAGGGTTCACTTTTGAGAACTCGTTATATTGAGACAGTTTTATTGTTGAGCTGCATTAAAACGGTATTCCTGTAAAATGTTGATCCGGGCCTCAATTTTTTTGCGTGTAAAAAGCAAGAGCCTGTCATGTTTCCTTTACAGAAGAAAGATTTCACGACTTTGCCAGTTTTTCCTTTGCGACCAAATATAATAATCGGCTCACTCACTCAATACCTTTTCAGAGGATTTATCTGAAATGCTATTTAACGCTTGCAAGTCCCAAATGCCCTGAGGTGTATGTGGTAAACAACCCTGGTTCTTGCCACATAGACACGTGCAGTAAGAAAATCCAATCAGAAATTATTATGCAAATCAAAACGTTACTCCGCGCCACATTCAAAAATTGATAGCTTTGGTTGCAGATCTGAACTTGGCAGATTCCCTCTGATCATTGATATAAATGACAAGATACCTAATTACTTAAACTATCTCCAAGAAAAAGATGAAAACTCTATAGTTAAACAATCTTTAAAAATATCTGTTGACCTTTATCATAGTGGCCAAAATAGTTTTTACTCCAGTCTTAAGAAGATGACTGACGACTATGATTTCCCAGGCTTTAATTGTAATTTACTGAATAAATGTAAAATTAAGCAATATGTAGATCTTATGCAAAAGAAATATATCACTTACTGGAATCATACCCTTCAACATTCACAAAAACTTAACTTTTATTATAAAATCAAAACGAATTATAGCCCTTCTGTCTACCTAGATTTAACAAGAAAGAATCCTTCTAGGAAAACATTAGTGAAACTGAGAATAAGCAGTCACAAACTTAGGATTGAGACAGGTAGATACGACAATCTACCACGTGGCGAAAGGTTATGCAATCTCTGCAATTGTAACAGAATTGAAGACGAAACTCACTTTTTATTAGATTGTCCAAGTTTCTCTTCGATAAGAGATACGTTCTTCTCTAAACTAGAACCTAAAATACCGTTTCTACGACTACAATCACATGAGTCCCTACTATCACATCTGATGAATTCTACTGACTATTTTATTAACATCCAATTAATTTCATTTATATCAACTTGCTTTGAATTGAGAGACAAACTTATCTCCGGAATAATTAATCCTACTGATGATTAGAAATTAACAATGACTAATAAGTTTCAAATTATTTTAAATATTTAATTTACAAGGAATCAATGATTAATTTCAAGTAGCTTTTGCAATACTGTAATACTTTGTTATGGTCATGCAAATAAAGCTTATTGTTGTAGGTTGCGAAAACTGGGAAAGGTTGTTCATGAAAGAGAAACAAGACGTTCTCACATAAACGTGCTGTCCGTCTTTCACAGCTTCAATGCAAGAAAGGTAACTATGAGAGCCGCCTGGGATGTCAAAACCAGCCGCGCACGAGGTAAATTACTTGTTTAAGTGTCAATTCGGTAGTCAGAAATTTGTATTCCGCCAAGTTCAACTTAAAATTATTTGAACTGTTATTTAGTTAGTTATCACTCAGTTGGTGACAGTTTTGATAAATTTCATTACACCATGATACTGACAGCAAGGTTTGATAAAAAACCATAAATAGCCGAATTATATTTGTTTTCATTATTAGTTTCGTGCTAGATGAGCGTGGAATATATAGCAAACGTGGGAGCCATCATGCAAAGGAAGAAAGCTATTTTTTTTACAAATGGAAGACTTTTTTTCGTGCAATTGTAGTGTTGAGTTTATCAATTCGGCTACGAAAACTAGAGCTTAACTTGGAGCTTCTGAATTCTTCTTTTAATTAATTAATGCAACAAATGCTGATTTAAACATGAACATAAACAGTAATAATCATCTAATGCATGAAGATTTTCAGCGGTTTCGTGGAAATTTTTTGCCTGATTTCAATTTGCTTGCAAAAAAAATGAAAATAAAAACGTTATAGCGACTATCTGCTGAGTGAAAGGTACGGAATCATAGCCGGCTTTAAACCTTAATATTGGTTCAATGAACAAAATTTAATAATCTATTGCGAGCGTAAAGCGCTTAGATATCATTCCTCGAGGACTTTGAGACGGCGACAGAATGATATTCACTAAGAGATCGGGCCTTTCGTCGTTTTTATCCGAGCCGTTCCAACGTGTCTTAAGTCGGGCAATAATTAGAGAGTCCACCTCGCTGGTTAAACCTTTTTGGTTTTCATTTGCTGTTAGTGTAACAAGCCTTAAAACCTACCGTTTTTATTTTTTTTCTTATTGTGCAAAGCGATCATCCAACAGCAGTGGTAGAAACTTTGTGTCAGTAGTCTATTCTTCAAATGGTCATGGTGTTCATAGAAAAATCGTAGATCTATCAAAACGTATAGTGATCGAAACTGCCAGTATCTTTTAAGAACAAATTTGAAAAGAATTCACTTATTATTAATTTTTTTCTACGGCTTTTTTGTTCTTCAATCATCACTACCGCGCCTGCCAAGCAGTTTCACATAAAGTTCAGTGCAGTTTTCACCACTGTAAGCGTTATTTGGCTCATCAACATTCCAGTTTCTGAAGTCCACAATGGGACCATCTACCCACTCATAGCTGTGATCTGTACTGTTTAGGTTGAACAGTCCGATCCAGGAAGACGAAATCGAAGCTTGTCCGTTTTGCGCAAAAGGTTATTCTCCTCTGTACTGTGAATTGAGATGAGGGTACTTTTGTTGCTGGTACAAGACCTATGTGCGTCAAACCAGTTTAGTTCTTCCTTGAACACTTTAAAGCACGAGTTATTGAAATAAACCCAGTCAGATGGGGTGCACATTTCTGTAAAATAAAATGAAATACAAATAATAATAAAAATTCGGCACACTAGGAGAATGGGTACAAGCTAATGGCACAAAGTTTTGGGACTGTTTGGCTAGAAAACTAAGCAATGATTGGTTAGTGGTTGCCTTTCAGATACCATCGAGCAATCAAAACTCTGTAACTCTTGTCCACCTAAACGGCCGGCCCAGAAATCGTAGTGCCAAAAGCTTTTATACTCCCAGTACATATTAGTGGTGAATTAAAGGCAAGAAAAGTGTATCATAACTACCCTAGCTTACCCTCACAGAGCCTCCCATAAGAGTGAGGACCACATTTACACGTGAAACGTCTGCCAATGACGTCACAGGACTCACGACACGTTCCTCCATTATGGCAAGGATATGCTTTTACAGCAGTTGTTCTGACAATCAGCAACCTGAAGATTAGACTGAAAAAAAAAGTTGAGCATGAAATTCCTCGACCTAAATAACAGGTATTGCTACAAAACGTTGCAAAACCTCATAATCACGTTTGTCATAAGAAAACAAACTTAAGGATAATATTATTAAACGTCATTGAGGAGTGTCATTTTTTATTACTCAGTGACATAAAAAGTGCTGTGTTTAGTAGAAGTATACTTTCCCTTACTCTTATGTTGTTGTACACCAGATCGTAGTATCATCGGCCAACCCTCCGCAAATTCCAAGGCACCGAAGTTAATATATCTGTTTTCTTCGTTCAGTTGGCAGTTATCCTGGTCTGCGCTTTGTTTGAAGTTGAATGAGATACACCGACATTCCAGCCGGCAGGCGTCAAAGCAGAATAAAGACTTTCGAGCTGTGACGTTGGCAATCACGTGACCACGAAGTGCGTGGTTTTTAACAGTGTCCCTTCCGCGGTTGAAATAATATACAGTAGTCATACAGGCGTCTTTTGGGTTAACCAGAAGCGTGGTCTGCAACAGGGGCAGTATGACTTCAATAGTCAACCGGAAGAAGAATGGTTTGAAAAGATTAGTACCCATTGAACTTACGCAATCGTTCTCCTAGATCTGGGTAATACAGAGAAACAGATAAAATTGAAGAAAGGATAAATTAGAAGTGAACAATTTCATTTTTTACTAATTCGTGAATGGGCAAAGGACTGTGAGCGAAGAGTAGCAGTGGGGTTTAAATAGCGGTGAAAAAATTTTGAGTACCCGTCTAATTTGTGAGCTATCCACCGCAAAATATACAAACTGCAAAAACATTGGATAATGAAGCCAAATCCATGTAATGAAATGGCTCGGTAGGATAAGTGCTTTATTATCAACAGAACGCCTACAGACACATGTGTTTACAATGATAACAAAGATTTTCGTGCAATAATTACAGAGGTGTACATTTGTAAAATTTATACAACTATTAAACAAGGTTATATTTAACGCGTCTATCTCTTTCACGGAAGCGATCATATACGTATTTAGCCACAATTTTTTGCGTTTTCTCTCCTTGCTTCATACTTATCAACGTTGTAAAGGCAGAGCTTGGAGTCATAGAGTCAAGAATAAGATTAGTTTCCTTTTTAGCGTATTGAACAGCTCTCTCCTAGGATCCCTATAGGCTATGCGATTCATCAAAAAAAATGCTCCTCGTCTTCTAATCCAGTTTTACATAATGGACAGATTCTTTGGTCTGGTGGTTGATAGGGTTTAACGTATCGTCCAGCTTCAATTGCTAGTTTGTGGTTGCTTAATCTTAGCTTTGTGATTGCTACTCTATGATTGATGTTTCTTACATTTTGTGAGGTAATTTTCGTAGTCATGGGTAAGTTTAAATTTCCTAAAAGTTCTTAGTTTGTTTTTTTGATGCGGGTCCTTTCGTTCATCATTGTGTATTTCGCTAATCCATGTTTGCTGTTCTATGTCTAAGAGTCTCTGTCGTATATAGTTCATGATTGCGGGAGTGTTAGTTTTCGCTGATCATATGTCGCCAAGACCTGCGAGGTTTAATAGTCGTTTTAATTTGCTTGACCAAAGTTCCTTTTTATCTTGACCAATTTGGTCTGTAAATGCTATTCCAGAGAGTTTATTTTGGTGCTCCGGCTCACAAAATTTCAGCCAATATTTAATGGCTCTGCACTTTGTCTTCGTTCGCATTGGGAAACGGCCTACCTCCGATCTGCACGCATTTGAGCTACAGAATTTGTTAACTCCCAATAGCCACCTTATGAACTTTGTTTGAACAAACTCAATTGGATCATTTTCTAGCTTTCCGTCGTGATCGACCCCCCAGACCTCGCTTCCGTAGGTGAGTATTGGGGAAATAACCGTGTCAAAATTATCATTGTGAGCTGTACATCGTCTCTGAAATGGTCGCCCATTTCCTTCCTGAGTTTGTACAAAGCTTTAAGGGCAACCTTCTTTATTTCCTGTTTAGCGTACGTGAAGGTCCCATAAGTACTAAATTGTAGGCCAAGATATTTGTAATTGCTAACATTATCAAGTTTACTGTCTCTATTGTATAATACGTGCTTATTCATGGTTCTCCCGCAGTTATTAAAAATTAACACCTTAGTTTTATTGAGGTTAACCGACAAGTCGTTTTCTTTGCAGTATTCACTGAGGGAATCCAAATAATTCTGCAGTCCGATTTTTGATTTGGAGAATATGACCAAGTCATCCGCGTAGAGCATACAACTTAACGGTAACTCGTTTAGTTCTACGTCGTTTAGGTTCTTGGCCTTAAGTTTCTCTGAAAGGTCACTGAGATAAAGGTTAAAAAGGGTTGGCGAGCGCATGCAACCTTGTTTTACACCGGTATGGCATCGAAAGGCAGGTGTTAGCATATTTTCAGTTTTCACAGATGATTTATCATTGGAGTACATTGAATGGAAAATCTCAAGGAAGCGCCCCGTTACTCCCGCTAGCTTCAATTTTTGAAACAGTTTCCCTCTGGGGATACTATCGAATGCTTTACTAAAGTCAACAAAGCAGGTGAATAAAAGGTTATTTGATTTCTTGGGTTTAGATTTAACATATTTGTCTATTAGTGCTTTTAAAATGAAGATACTGTCCTGTGTACCATGTTTTTTTCGGAAGCCACATTGTTCTGGAGTAATTATGCCCTTTTCAATTAGATAGTCACAAAGCCTGCTATTCATTATTGAGGTAAAAATCTTTCCCATGGCTGATAAGAGAGTAATCCCTCTATAATTCTCTGGGTTGGACGGATCATCTTTTTTGAAGATTGGTATAATTAGGCCATGACTCCACAGGGTAGGGTACCTACCACTGGTTAGGATTTTATTGAAAAGGATTGTAAGAGGCCCTTTTAAGGCCTCTTTGCCATGTTTGAGCAGCTCGCATAAAATGTTATCTATTCCGGGGCCTTTCCAGTTTTTAAGAGGTCGATAGCAGTTACCGTTTCCTGTTCAGATATTTCATAATCTAGGGGCCCCAAGGCCTCTGATCTTGTTAGTATGTACTCTTCGTTTTGCTGTTTTCGTGCGTTTAACTTTTTAAAGTAACTGTAAAACTTCTCTAAGTCCTCAGATGTATTTTTTTGCATATTTTTGGATTTGCCCAGGTTGAATAATTTCCTAAGTTGTCTCCACGCAGTTTTACCATTACTGAGATCAATGCATTTAATTATCCGATTATAATGTTGGCGTTTCTTTTTTCTGCACAGGTGTTTGAAAGCCTTTTTTTTCTTGTGTAGATTTGATCTCAATTCCTCCACGTTCGGGTTTCGTGAGATATGCCTACCCAATGATTTAAGATTCTCTTTTTCTATGTTGCATTGCTCGTCGAACCATGGTTTTTCACTATGCTTCCTCGTGGTGTTAATGAATCTCAAGCCTGCTTGTTTGCATACGTCAATCAAGTTTTGTGTGAATAGATCAGTCATTGTGTCCACGTTATTGTTATTCAGTGCTGTGTTCAGCCTGTTTTTTGTTTCTGTACTTTCTAAGAGTCGGCTTAATTCGTATTTCGCATTATCATCCCAGACTAATTTCTTAAATTCGCTTAACGTGATCTCGTCTGGTTGTTTGCCGGAGCACCTTTTTTTGTGTTTTAGCATTAATGCGAATGAAAGAGAACAATGGTCCGATAGGTGGGGTTCCAGATCTTTGACAATAAAGTAATTAAGATATCTGAGAATTCTACTGGAAATGATAACATAATCTACCACACTGCTCCCATTGTATTTGAAGCATGTTTTTTTCCCTGTAAGATCACCTACCACTCTGCCGTTCAGGATCCTAAGACTGAGAGCTGTGCAAAGATCAATCAGAATCCTGGGCTGCGTAGCTTGCAGCTGGGCTGCATAGCTTGCAACAATATCAGTTAAACCAACAACTGTACTTCTCAGTTGCAAAATTGATACCGGAAAAAATATCAGCCCATTTCAAGCGTCATATAAATAGTGATAACAAATGTTCTTTCACGTTCACGCAGAGTCATAACACAATCATGCTTGACCGAAAAAGTATATGATAACCTTATAAGAACCGCAACTATATGATTTAAAATAAATTTAAATTCAACGGAATGGCTTATCTCCCTAACAGAAAGGAGACTGTAATAATATCTGCAGGCGTACATTCATATAACGTTATTTGCTTCCTTTTAAACTCTCAAAGATAATCGAAAAATCCACAGCTGTATGTCGATCTTAGCTGTCTATGGCTCCGTGAGGCTATAGATAAATTACCGAACATTCAAATTTTGGGCAACTTTCCAGAGTCCACGTTCTTATCTATTTATCAAAAGCATGGAAACAAGGAAGTGTTAGTGAAAATAGTCTTGATCGTTTTCGATTTAGTAATTCTTAACTGAGACGACCTCAGTGTTGTCAAATAACCGAGTCAAACCGAGTACAAAGCAAAGTACGGAAAATTGCTAATACTCACCAGAAATTATAGCTGTTCAGCCCTGTTGGCTATTCCGCATAAACATGTAACTATATTCAGCTATTCTCAACGTGTCTCAGTCTTTTATGGTTTCAAGAGCAGGTGTTTTTTTTTAAGCTAGTGGGAGTCGACTTGTCTTCACTGATTGGCTCTTTTCTGGTTGCCGTGTTTAGAATATAAAACCACCACAACATAGAGCACGAAAAGCGCGCACATGAAGGTACTTGCTGTGAGTCTACAACTAGTCACAAAATAGTTGAGACACTTTTCCCACAAAAAACCCGGTTGTCAGCGGAGGAATCTTACGAGTTCAAGATATTTCTCCCCCGTTTATTGTACTGAATACAATCTTCGAAACCGTACAACTTTGATCACGTTGGAGGGAGGATGGGGGAAGAATTAGAAGGCAGTCTGACTGTAAAAAACACCATTTTTTGGGCTTAAAACGTTACACTGCGAATGCCGCGCCAGCCTTTTTGCAGCTGGATGTAGAATAGTTTAGTGTCACAGAACAGGAGTCGAATTAATGTATTGTTCAATTCTACCTGTTACCATGCCCCCAGGAACAACAGCCGGGGATTTGCAATTTTTTTTCTTGATCACTCAGGCTCATGCCTTTTATTTTGTTTAAAAGCTGTACACCCGTTTTATGTAGATTTTATCAGTAATCGTCTCATTATACAGATGAATACGTTGAAGAAATATTTCTTTATTTATGACGAAAGCCACCCATTGGGGTACGATTCGTACGCACATTAGTCTAACATTTTATGAAAAAACGTACTTTCGAATACAGGTTATCATTTTGAGAGGTTAGTACTATTGTCCTCTAACCAACCTTTTTTAAAAAAGAAGAGAGAGGAATTCGCCGTCGTGTGTTTACGTCCTCCATAAAACGTCGCATAAAGAAATTTCACGTTGTGGTCGTGCACTGACGGTAACGAAATGTATAAAAAAAAGCATGATGCAGGTGCAAAGTTGTTGTTTTGTTTATAAAACAAATTATTTTTTTGACGTTCTCGTCGCCGTCTCCCTCGTCGTTGCTAAAGCTTAGCGGCCTGCTCACACAATTTGGTGAAACGCTGTGGTAGATTAGTTTTAGAAAGTATACTTGATAAAGCTGTCGCAATATTTGCAATATTACAATGGCTTTTGACTGACTATTTTATACGTCAGCAGAAATTAGGCCATTTCCGTGCTCCAAATACTCTCACTTTCAAAACGAGTTTAAGTGCAAAACCATTCTAATTGTGGAAATGAGTATATTTGCATCATTTTCATATCAATGGCTTTGCACTTACCCTTGCTATGAAAAAGAGTCAAAAGGTTATCTCAACTATGTCCACAATAACTGTAACATTAACACAGTATCCTCTGTTAAGAATATAATGTATAGTATAAGAAGTGCCCAAATACTGGTCAAACTCAGCTGGCTTTCGCACCTTTCATGTAAGCGGCATTCACCTTTGAAGCATTTACATTTATATGACAAAGTCACAGTACATGTATTTCAAATAATAAGAGACGTTATAAAACAACTCTTAACGAATATCGCGTTAGACAACCTGTCAAAAGCTGGATCATTTTTTAAGGCATATGTAGCTAGAACTTATTTAACCTGCGATAAGGCGATTAAAAAAAAAAATCGCCTGATCGCAGGTTAAATAAGTTCTAGCTACATATGCCTTAAAAAATGATCGCAGCTTAGAACTTATTAAATTTCATGATCAGTCGCAAAATGAATTTGCATAACTTAATATCTCACCAGCCTTCATTATTTTGCTGCTTTTGTTTGAATTTTTCAATCAACACGTTTAAAAAAAAAGAAATGCATTATTTAGCAATCAAAATCATGTCTATTGAAAAATACTCCGGGGATGTTTTTGAAGCTGTACAAAACACTCACAGCACATGTTTTCAACATTACTTCAGTAGTCTGCTCTATTTAATACCATTTTATATTTGAAGTATTTGTAGTAAAATGTTTTTCTGTTTTTTAGGGTTTGTTTTTGGGCCACTATGTTAGCTACAAATTTTAAAATTTTTTTGGTCTGCAATCACCACCGCGCCTTCGATTCAGCAGTTCTGTGAACATGGGCGTCCAAGGACTCCATCTCTTACGGACCACAAATGCTCCGTCAAAATTACACGGTCCATCGTTCCATTTTCCTTCCCCCGTCACAAGCAGTTGAGTGCAGTTTTCGCCAAGACCCAAGTAATTATTTGGCTCACCATCGTCCCAGTTTCTGAAGTCCACCATGGAACCATCGACCCACTCATAGCTATGATCTGTACTGTCTTAGTTGAACAGTCAGATCCAGGCATAAGAAGGACTTTTGAGCGTCAAACCAGTTTAGCTCTTCTTTGAACAGTATAAAAGAAAAGGTGGTTAGAACATAAACGCATTTTTTGAAAGCTTAAGGAGATACCCTCAGGATTTCCTTTCACACACATGCCCATTTAAACAGGCGTTGGCCGCGTCAGTTAAGCGCCATTAGTAGGTTGCCAGATGTTTTATCTTGCAGATGCTCCTCAGAAGTAGATAACATCCATCGAGCAATTTTTCGTGTTCGTTCTTGCATTTCTTCCAACCAGTTTAAGTCAGAAGTTCAGCTATTTCGTCTTCGAATAACAGTAAACGTCATTTTTTAGTTCACTTTTGACAAGCAGCCTCGTTTTGAATCAAATATACCATCGAATCGATGGTATATTGATCACACCTTCCAAATAATTGGCAAGCGCCCGTTGGTTATGAATACTAGGAAGATATATTCATTTGCTTAAAATTGCAGCATTTTACGGAAATGCAGTCAACCAACCCTCCCGCTTGGATTCCATTCTATGCTTTTCTTTCGCGCCCGGGGTCGATTGTAACTTGAAAAGTTCTTTGAAATATAGGTGAGTTTTCGTTGAATTGCATTGTAAGTGAACGTATCTAAATCTCAAAAGAAGAAGAACTTAATAGGATAAATAAATAAATAGATAAAATAATGATTAGGAGATAGCACATCCACAAAGTGGTTCTTCGTCTACCTGATTCCTTGTCGAATTGGAATTTGGAAATGCTGATTTTTGAGGAGAGGGGAAAACCGGAGAACCCGGAGAAAAACCTCTCGGAGCAAAGGAGAGAACCAACAACAAACTCAAACCACATATGGCGTAGACGCCGGGATTTGAACCCGGGCCACATTGGTGGGAGGCGAGCGCTCTCCCCACTGCGCCATCCCTTGCTCCCCGAATTCGTAGGTAAAACGGCGCTTTAGAAAATTTCACGTCATAGTCGTGAGTGGGATGTTTACGAAATGTTTCAAAACATGGAGCATGCAGTGTAGTCGTGAATTCTTGTTTGGCTCTTTAAATCTGTTTTTTTTTTCCTTATCCCTGATCCCTGTCTTGCGCAATCTCCTTAGAATCTTCACTTCGCACGCGGCTAAATAGCGCCTATGCAGGCTATTAAACGCGTAAGTTCGCCTTTCTATCTATCAAAGTGTTTTTAAAATATTTCATTTAATGCAACTGAATTTGCAATTTGAACAAAAAAGTTCCCTCACTAGACACCATAAATTGAGCATAGAGGGAGAATGGGTACAAGCCAATGGCACAAAGATTTCTGGAAGCGTTTGGCTGGACAGTATAAGCAATGATTGGTTAATGGTTGCCTTTGGATACCATCGACCAATCTAAACTAACTCTTATCTCCACAAAACGATTCCAGAAGCTGTTGCACCGAAAGCTTGTACCCATTGTCCTTTTAGTTTAGGTTAATGGTGACGAATCGAAGTTAAGAAAAGGTATAATTATAAATTTAATATTAAATGAGTTTCTCGACTAGCTTCAAAGAGCTTCCCATGAAAGTGCGGACCACAATCAGAAGTGAAACGTTTGCCACTGACGTCACAAGTCTCGTGACACGTGCCTCCATTAAGGTAAGGATTGCTTTCGCAACAGCCGTTCTGACAGTCAACGGCGGGAACATTGGGCTGTGCAAAGAAATCTCAATAAGATGGTCGTAGCCAATTAGCAGAATTCCTACTTAGCTATTTCAAACCCAATTTCAAGCAGTAGGTGTAATCAAAGTAGGAACAATTACTAATACTCACCAGAAGTTAACTTTGTTAGTTAGTCTTGAACTGCACAGGTTTTGTTTGAGTAGAGTATCAGATCCAAAAATGTAGGATTTTAATATTGAAGATCGTCAATATTTGAAGTCTTTCGTTCTGTTCACAGCACAACGTTTGAATTCATCTAATCGCTTGAGGTATTCAATGTGACTTAACGCAGGCAGAATATGGGCATTTTACAAAACTAAAGTGAGTTTTTGGACTGCCAGCAAGAGTGGTATACACTAACACCATTATTCACCCCAGTATCAGTGAATGTGGTGGATATTTACCTTCATGGCTCGTTAAATATCTACCAGTATTCAGCTCCAGTTCGGTAATAGATTGTTAAATATTACTGCTGTTTTCATCGTGCCTTTTTTAACCTTTCAAGGTGCTGCAGGTGTTTTCTGGGATAGTCCGGCTTGTCTTCAGTTATTGGATCCTTTCTGGGACACGTGTTTAGAATATTGAATCAGCGCGTTACAATGAGGGTACAACAAAAACGTACACCGATCCACATGCTACGAGCCTGCTAGAAAATTTTTCTATGAGTGTCAGGGAACAGAATTCATGATATTATAAACAGGAGAAATTCGAGAGCACAGAAGATGCTACCGACACTCATTCTAAACGATCAAATGCAGTGAGATTGTTGGGACAACCAGAACTAATCCGATGAAGAAAATTAGACCCTCTTTTTGGTATTTAAAAGCCCATTTTACAACTAGAGGTGGAAATGAGGCTGTAGGTGACCTTGTTTTGATACAACTCTTCCTGCTTTCTTAAGTAAATCAAGTTGTTAGATCTTATGCTAACAAGTATTTTTTTAAGCATAATTTCCATAACAAAAGATGCTTGGATACTAAGGCCCCGTCCACACGAAGACGATTGTAAACGCAAACGCTAGTAAATGCATATTTTTATCTCCGTCCACACGAAAACGATCTTCGTTTACGTAGCGTTTAACCCGTCCACACGAAAACGCTCGTAAACGCACAAAACGATGTCATACATCGAACGCGCATGCGCTATCGATTTGAGCCTGCAATCTTTGCTTCAGCGCCCTGTTATCAAGTGTTAGCGTCCATGTTGTCAAGTCACCACGTGCGTTTGTTGTGACCTAGAGAGAAGAAAAATGTCGAAGTCTGCTTGCAATTATGCTTGAAATAAGCGCAAGCATGACACAGCTCAACACTCGTGTGTACGCCATCTTGGAAACGCACTCGATAAAAGAGACTGGCGCTGACATCTGACGTCAGCGTTTTCAGAGCGTTTACGAAAATATACGTTTACGGCCGTCCACACGAAGATGCATAAACGGCGTTTTCGAATTTATCCACTTTGGAGAGCGTTTTCGAATTTATGCGTTTACGGTGAGCGTTTTCATCGTCTTCGTGTGGACGGAAGGCCTAAACGTATAAAAAAGTTTGCGTTTACCAGCGTTTGCGTTTACAATCGTCTTCGTGTGGACGGGTCCTAAGCCCCTATGAAAACTGCACCAGCCAGTAAGATAAATTTAACTTAAGATATGTTTACACTATTGTGGGTATCTTTTGCGCCGCCACCAAATTAATAACGGATAGGGCTACTGCTCACACATAAGAACGGACGTGGTCGCGCGATTTCTGTAACGGAGGAAAACTTTGAAAGTGGAGCTTTACATATCGGATAGATTTTTTCCCATACTTTGGTGCGGTTTGAACACAGGTTTTGGCCGGTCGCGAAAGTGCAGATAAGTAGGAGCGATGACGTGAGCCGGTCGGCCTAGTTTGCTGGGTTGGCTTGCTATGCCAAGACTGCAGCACGTTAAAAACTAAAAGCATGTCATAGAATGTTTAATTAACAAT
Organism: Porites lobata; assembly: GCA_942486035.1. Classification (NCBI taxonomy): domain Eukaryota; kingdom Metazoa; phylum Cnidaria; class Anthozoa; order Scleractinia; family Poritidae; genus Porites; species Porites lobata. The sequence goes on along the minus strand of CALNXK010000059.1, from coordinate 93,475 downwards.
AGTTATTTCTTTAATGCGGATTTCTTTTGTTAAAGTATTTTTTCCGTAGGACGCGTTGTTGTAGTTTGTAATTTTGTTGTTCGTTACAAAACTAATATTCATTTCTAATCAGGATCTATTGATTGAAAGCCGTTCTAACTGCAAATTACTAGTTTTTTTACAATAGCTTCTATTTGCGACACCTTGCATTTGCATAGGTCGAAGGTTTTAAGAAGGGGCCACGTTGCTGCAAAGTTAGTGCTTAAAGTGTGTTCAAGAGAGTAAGAGAGAAACTGTAAAAAGCACCGGTTTAAAAAGCTGAGGATTTTGTTCAGTGGGGAAACAGGACCCGTAGGTACCTCAATCGTTGTATGGCCGTTGCGGAGGCTATAGGTGATCATCGAACAAATAATGACAGATGCAGTAAGCCCTGAACTTAGAGCTTGGTTAAAGGAACAGGAGCCAAAGACTGCTGAGGAACTTGGTAATCTCGCTAATTGCATGTAGAGTCCAGAAACGGACCACTTGTTGGGGGTAAGTATGTAACAAACCGAGGTGGTAGAAAATCTGGGGAAAAGGAAAGGTTTGGAGGTAACGCAGATGATTCTTTGCCTGAAGGGAAACAAAATCAAAATCAAGAAAAGCCCTTTCAAGGGCTTTAAAAAGCCATCACCTTCTCCTGAACAAAAGATACAAGACCTGAAATGAAATGTTATAAATGTGGTAAACCGGGTCACATTTCGTTTAACTGCAGTGGTAAGGGTCGTGGGACGCGCTCACAGGGGGTACCTATTGTGGCGGGTTTCGTCAATAAGCACCAATATCAAACTAGAGATTATACCAGTCAGCCCGGCTAATGAGATCAGGGGTCCTTTTCTCGAAATGCTGTTGTCGCTTACCGTATTTATTCGAATAAGCGCCCAACCTCGAATTAGCGCCCATCCTAAAAGCAGAAAAAAGTAATAAGCGCCGCGCCTCGAATAAGCGCCCACCCCCACCACACCCCACCTCCTTCCCACCCCCACTCAAACTCAAATAAGCGCCCACCCCCAAGAAAGGAATAAGTACTAATAAGAGACTTCCCCGAAGACGTAGTTTTCTTCTGAGTGTTTTGCAGAAACCTTGCTTTGTTACATCTTTGCGTTTTGTTATTACATTTACTGTTTTGTTGCAAAATATACATACTACACTTGTTGAAAACGGTGGAAATTTTATAAGCGCCCAGACTCGCATAAGCGCCCACTTCGAATAAGCGCCCTCTCTCAAGGTCCAAAAATTTAATAAGCGCCCAGGGTGGTTAATCGAATAAATACGGTATTAGTTTTTTTAGGTTTTAATCTGATTATTTGAATTTCGGCTTGTAAATTCATTTATTTATTTATTTGTTTATTTATTTAGCAATTTAATGAATGGCGCTGAGTAGGATATGAAGAATTATACAGATCGAGGAGGGTGTTATCCACCGAGGCCTTCAACTCCCTCCGAGATCTGCCTAATTCTTCATATCCTTCGAAAGCCGAACTCATCTAATTGCTTTATTGTTCATTCAAAATAATTCATAGTTTAAAAACAAGCTAAAAAATGCTTGACTTCGTCGATGTTAAGACCTCGATAGTGCATGTTTACAAGATAAGAGGGTTGTTCAGGTGTGCAAATATACTCAAATAGCAAATGTTGTCCGTCGAGTTGTCTTCTGTGTTTTTAGACAACAGTATGTCGTGAAACGAATAAAATGTTCCGCCGACTGTTCGGTCATTTTTCTTTTCACAACCAAAACATGTCAACCTCGTCCCCAGGTCTTCTCGGTTAACAGTGCATTAAACTGCAACTGTGCTGCACTTTTGAGGTCATCGGTAGATTTATAGCAACATTTTTACAAATTTGGTCAACAGTAGCTGGTTATGGTGAATTATGCGTGTGCTTTTAGCCAGTCAGAAACGGATTGTTTGGTTTTTTACGAGGGCATATTTTCCGTCTTTTTTGTCCAAAAGGTCTTTTTGAATAGCGCGTGCTGTGGGTTTGTGTCGAATCACCCAAGTGTAGCTCGCGTACGTAAAGTGTGAAAAATTTAATCACCACACTTTTTGCATTCTTTGTTGCCCTGGTGACAAGCGTAAAACAAGTGCAGTAAGGTCTACCCGTTACTTGGGGACGCACTTGACCAATGGCAGGACCGCCTTCCGGCTGGAAGCAGGTGGGCGGGCAACTTTAAATTCCACAGGGAATGAGCTCTCTGCATTCTGCAGTAACTTGCGACTTCAAAAAGACAGTCACGCTATAGTTTTACTGAAGCAGTTGTATTTTGAAGGCGGATTTCAAGCAGACTTTACGTAGAAAATTCTACGTCTAGAAAAAGGTTGTGATCTAATTCTGAGGCAGCTAATCAACTGCACGCCAACTTGTGCTCGCAATGGCAAGTAATTGGTATCCTAAATACGCAAACAAAACAAAATTACCATTTTCTTTAACTAACGGCGTGTCACAAAAGTTGTGCTCACTAGTAGCGGAGCATCATGGGTAAGTAAATCTACTCATCCTCACCCATCCCAGAAAATTTGGTAATCACATGACCGTACACCGCCCGCCCGTCCGTCGGCACCACAGGGCAACCAATGTTCAATCTCACACTTTCTACACTTCCTAGCTAGTTTGGGAGCGAAGGAAGACTGATATTGCACACATATTGCACATCAATGTTGTGATCAATTGACAGCATAACAATTTTTACGATTTTTCCACGATGAAATCGTCCTTTGCGGTCCGCAACTATTTGTGAAGTTGCGATCTCAGCAATCCAGGCAATCTTGTGATAGTTTTTTTCTCGGTTTGTTCAACAAATAAAAGCCTCGGACTCCCAATAAAAGGGACATCTGTATGTACTTGAACGCTTTCAATCTATCTTCTGGTGAATAATTACATAAAATCTTACAAAATTAAAGAAATATTCGGAAAATTGTTTAGAGCCGATACTTACTGATCCTTGCCTATTAAGGGATTTTTTAATACTCAAGCTCTAAGCGTAACATCTTGAAGCAAGAACTTTTGATGTTTTAGAATTGACTTTTGTTTGACTATAAAATGTTCGGTCAGATCGACCATATGGCAGAAATAGCAACATGCGCATACTTCTTCGGTTTCAGGGAACTGACAAGGTAAATAGAAATTATTTTTCGTCTGTTGAAAAACGACGCATTTTTTCCACAAGAAATAACTAGAACCTCCCAGACTTACAGGTGACAAAACTAGTCCGCGTGTCCTACGTGTTGCGCATTTCTTTCGCGTCGCGCGCGACCACCTTCACATGCGCAGAAAATGTGCGCAGTAATAATAGTGGGCACCGTCTTTAAATTTTGTTTACTTTGACAGCTGAAGCTGAAAGAGTTTTGTGTCAACTTGTGATGTTTTTAACTGCCTTTTTCCACTGAATGTACAAAGTGAAATTCAGCTGCTATCAAGAGTCTTCTGTTATTCATGGCGGGATCTTGTTTACTGTGGGTAATGTCGACCGAGATATCGGTCGATATAGCGGTCGATATAGCGGTCGACACTCGGTCGATAGTCGGTCGACACTCGGTCGACAGTCGGTCGATACTCGGTCGACGCTCAGTCGATACTCGGTCGACACTCGGTCGACAGTCGGTCAATAGTCGGTCGATAGTCGGTCGACACTTGGTCGAGACACGGTCGTTAGTCGTTCCAGATGTGTCTCGGCCGATATAGCTTTTCGTTCACCGACACTTCGAAGACACCTCGCCGATAGTTGGTCGATACTTGACCGATGTATCGGTCAGTAATTGGTCGACACTCGGTCGATGGTCGGTCGACACTTGGTCGATAGTCAGAAGATAGCCGTTCGATATATCGGTCGAGATATTTGTCGGTCTGTATAGTTTTTAGTCCGTTATCAATAGCCCTGGAGAAGAAATTGAAGCAAGATTACTGAAATATAAACTGATTGCCCCCATCGACACGTGGAGATTCTTGGAAAATTCGCATTTTTGGGCATTTTTCGGTCAGTTATGAGTCCAAATTAAACTACTCAAAATTAAACATGAAAGTATGCCTTTCTTTGCAAAGGACAGAGCAAAAAGAAGGATAATGTAATGAGAACGTATGAGTATTTTCCTTGCTGTAAATTGAAATCATTCCCACAATAAATGAATGTGTTCAGTCTGCTGGATATTTTGTCAGTCTTCAATGCAGAAATTTATAAGTTTAATTTGTGTTCTCTGCACAAACGAGAACTTGGCGTGATGAAGCAGGTCAAAGCCCGATAATAAAAGATGTGTATTCCTCGTTCTTAAAGCATGTCATGGACTGCCTTTTCCTATTCATTATTCGTCCACTTCGGGACTGGGGGAGCAGTCGTTTCACTCGTCCTTCTTTAAGTATTTTTCGACTGCGGGACCACAGGAGCAGCAGATTCAACTTAGGCTGAGACAGGTTCTGTTTAACAGATAAAAATCAGACGATCGGTGATGATACAAACTGGAAAAAAGGGTTATCATGTCCTTAGTTCCCAGTGCTCTTCGGTTCGCTTCATAGAGTAATCGCGCCTCGCACTGCCACATGTTCCCCCATCGCATGATAACAGTAATTAATGACGTCTTTGCTTGAAAAAAAAAGCCATTGGACTCACCTGATAAATAAACACACGACTGATATTCGAACGACAGTTGACCGATATACCACCGACAGTTGACCGATATTGGCTATTGGAGGGAAAAGCTCCCCTGAACAATTTTGGAAGAACAGTTCTAAGTGCCGAGAAATACTGCTGCTACTCCCTTACAAGAGGCTAATAGGGATGTGCCGCTGGATGGGGTCGCATTTTCACGATTGAAGTGATTATAATGGGGTCGCAGTTTCAATAGCGTTACTAGAATGGGGTCGCAAATTTTCGGATTTGGGGGGTAAGTAGGGATTCAAAATGAGAAGATTCTCGGTTAAAAAATCAGGAAGTTGTTGTTTATTAAATTTAACAATAAGCTCGCATTGACAGCATTACATTCCGCCGCTTGAAACCATATTGATAGGGTCGATGTACAAAATATAGAAAGTGACAAAGTTGGGATCGCGAAAATAACATTTTCCAAAAAGTGACTAAGATGGGGATTATAGTTGGCCAAAAATAGACTATAAAGGGCTAGGGGCACTGAGAGGCCAGAGGCACACCCTGAAACATTGACCCAAGTACCACCCCCCCCGGCCACTTAGCAGTAAAGGGTAGCAGAGAAATAGATCTATAATTGTCCGCGACTTCCTTGTTATCAGCCTTATGAACAGGCTGATATCAGTAGATTTCCATAAGGTAGGCATTACGCCGGAGCGAAGATAGACGGCTATATTCGCAGGCTCGTTCTTTCGAGGCCATGTACCAGCCGTAATCTATAAATTATATCAAATTTATAACCAAGGGCGCCAAGCACTAGCTTGATTCAAGGACACTTGGAAATCTTGAGTCGCTCTGTACTAAACATGTGTTGGCCGGCTTCACACTAGGGACCAAAGTGCACTTGAAGTGCACCCGAAGTCAAGTAGACTTGACATCTACAGTACTTCGGAAGGAAGATTCAATAGATTTTCAGGCATGACTGCGCGCATGAAAAGTCGCAAGGCTTCTAAATTGTTGTTTCAAATACTTTCTCATCTGTTGTGTTTTTTTCTGCGGGGATTATATTTTTAGCCCGGTGGGGCGGCGGGGAGGGTACTTTAGGAATTTCGGAGTGGGGATGTGCCGCTGGGACCCTGGAACCCTTAACCTATACCAGAGCTAGTTCAGCTGAATTTTGCTACCCTATACTAGAGTAAACTCCCCAAATCCCCCCTATCCTAGAGTAGCTGTTTTCCAGAAACTACTGAGATGTCACTAGCACAGTAGTCTAGCCAAAACAAAACCTTATACCACAATCCCTAGTCTAGATAAAATCTTCAACCAACTGATCAGTTTGCTGAAAAATGATACCCTATTCTACATGTAGACCCACATGATCTGATTTATAAACCCTATCCTAGAGTAAACTGCTTGAAAACCATACCCTTCACAGCGGCACAACCTTATATAGCCTACATATGGCAATACCCCCCCCCCGGGATTTTTAGGCTCCCTACAGAAATACGATATATCATTCATTCTACTAGGTTGACGTTGTTCGTGTCTGCAACTTGTCATGCTGAAAAGTCCACATTTTCAAGTGAAGTTAATTGTTCGCCATCGAATCAGTTTCATTTTTCTGAATAATATGTAGATTTAGCCAGGGCTAAAAGCGAAGCTCCCGTTAATAAATTTATAATTTAAATCAAACAATAAACTTGTAATCCACTAATCAGTTAACTTTAGGGCACATTCATGTGACTTTGAGGCAAATGCGAAGTGATTTTAGTGAAAAATAATTTGACAGTCCAAGAGTGAAACAAATTTTACATCGAGTAAATAGTCTTATATGTACACCCAAAAATAGCAATCATGTTCGATCACAGTAGATTACGCCTGGAAAACAAATTCTTCCCAAACAAAATAACCCAGTCACCACCAATATATAGATTTAGCCAGGGCTAAAAGCGAAGCTCCTATTAACTCAATTTATAATTTAAATCAAACAATAAACTAATTAATGTATTCCACAAATCAGTTAACTTTAGAGCACATTCATGAGACTTTTGAGGGAAAGGCTAAGTGATTTTCATCGAGTTGATACTGTTAATAGCCTTATATGTACACCCAAAAAATAGCAATCATCTTCTATCACATATCAGAGCAAGTTTACTTTACAAAATCTTGCCAACAAGTCTGGGGACGTGTAAACCAACCTTTTATACTTTTTATACATCACATCTGAGGTGAAACAGTACCATGAGGCACTGTTTTTATCCGTACAGACCGCTATATCGACCGATATCTCGGTCGACATTACCCACAGTAAACAAGATTCCTCTGTGTTTACTCGAACTTGGCACTACTCTGCATTGGACCAGCCTATGTATATTTCATACCACGCCTTATGTAAAATAATACCACTGGCATACAAACTCTTTTATTTCACTATGATCGCCAGACCAACAACTCACAGCTTGAGCTTGGGCATACTGTGGTTTAAAGCTTCCTTTTAACTGAGGTATCAATCAATTAAACAAATTTATTTGTCAATCAATCAAATTCAGTACATAATTAGTAACAGCTATTAGGGTTGCAGTAGTATCAATGTACATTTAAAATATTACTTCGTTATAGTGTTTTTTACTATTTATTACCTTACTGTTTATTTACCGGTATTTGGTCACTTTCGAACCCACTTCTTTTTTCTTCTTTTTTTTGTTTTTTACTCGAGTGTAATAAGCCTGTTAACAGACATGTATCTCTTACTGGGACAATAATGCAAGGAGGCTGCTTAACAACCCGAGAGCATGTCATTTGAATGGGTTAGTGAGTCATCAGTCAGCTAAAAATGTTCAAATCTCTCAGATTGCAGCTTACATAACTGCTTTGATATGTAATACCAGTGGCGGATTCAGAACCAGTCAGATTCAGGCCCCTTCCCTGGATCTGCCACTGAATACATACAGTACAATATAGTGACAAATATACCTCAACCTATATTAATGCTGATCATTTTAAGTCAGAATAGTGTAATTCCCCAATCACTTTATACCTGTAGTCAGTGCTTAACTGTAATAACTTTATTTTGATGCTGAAGCCCTCTAATCACACTTAACTTAACTCACTGACAACTCATTGATTCATAACTGAGGCTCACAGATTAAAAACAAAAAACAGGCTATTTCTTATACGACTTAGACAATTCCAAAGTATGAAAATTTTTTGTGTCCAGGCCATTTAGTTTTTCTTTGTTGAGTGAGCTCGTCCTTATAGGCCTTTTTACAGTAGTTGATCATGTGATCAACTTTCGCAAACACAAAAAACAGTTTGCTTTTGAAAAATTTTGTTAGCACATGCTAAAAGAGCATATTGAAATAAGGTAACCTGTAAATTTTCAGCCGCATATCTCAAAAGTAGTGATTGCAATGAAAATAAGAGGGATTTGTATGAGGATTAAACAACTCTAGCCACCTAGTCACACTTGAATGGTTTTCCATACAAATCCTTGTAAAATTCGAAATTTACAACCTGTCATGAAATATTATTTCCTTAAGCATTATGGGGCTCAAATCTCCTTTCAATTCGTAACAGGCAATTTGACCCCTAAAATACGTAAGGGAAAGATTTAACAACAGTTTAATAATTTCATTAAATAAAAGAAGTGTTAATAGCGCCTCCAAAAAAGGCCCTGAGGGCAGTACACGCTACAGCAGCACTCAGTGACTCCTGGCACATAACTTTTGCCCTCAGGTGACAAGGATATCTTACTTTTTTCCATAAAAATCATATACTGGGAACCATCAACAACTGCACTCCATGATTTGTACAACCTCAGACAAACAAATTTCAAAGACTTTTCAAGGATTTTCCAAGAACAAATTACAGTTTTCAAGGACTAAGATTTATCTAATAAATCGGCATTCTTTAACCTCCTTTTGATCACCCTATTGGCTAAAACACGTCATGAAGTCATTTAAAATTTTTATTCTTGGACCATCATTGATCACATTATTTTATACTACTTTCTGCAACAAGACTTTCAAAATGACTCAGGGTATGCAGCAATTGCATCTGAGGTACAAAAATTGCAATTGAAATAAAGAAACAGAAATAAAATATTTTATACACACAAAAATGTTTTTACATTACCTGTAAGTTTTACGGGTTCTAATACCGAGGATGAGCCAATGTGGCAAACTAATCTAACAAAACTATGATGTCTGGCATAGACAAGGTTGTGAATTTCAAGGGCTTTTTAAGACCTAATAAAGAAATCAAGTACTTTTCAAGGAGCCATACTATAAAACAGATTCCAGGACTTATATTCAAGACGACTACTAAAATAAAAAATTGTTGTACGAACCATGGCACTTAATCCAGAGAAAGGGTTCTCTTCTTGCCCCATGTAAGGGAATCCGGATTCCGGAATCCAGGAATTTTTTGCTTCTGGAATCTGGAATCCTGGGCTTTGGAATCCGAACCCCCCTAGCAACTCCCGCCTGCCTCGGTTGGCCGTTTGGTCTGGTTACGGCACTGCTTACATGGCACAACTCTTCAAATTTCACAATTACATGTAGAGAACTAGGCAACCATTTTTTTTCCGCAACATCACCAAGTGTAATCTGACTGAAACGCTTGACATGAAGATAGCCCATACACCTGTCTTTGATTATGTTGGGGCTAATATTTGATAGATTTTGTGGCTGGTGATCAAAGAAATCTGCAAGTTCATACAGATAGTCTTTATCACCCACTTCTGTCCCAGCTATCAGTTCAAGCAATTTGACCGAGTCATTTGGAGACATACCTTGATTAAGGTCCTGTACATGCACACAATCACTCGGCAGTCTTTCTAAGGACACATGATTTTGCAGAGTAATGATGACAACAACTGCAGTTGCAATATGATCATTTCCAGGTGTGAGGTTAAGGTCGTTGAGAAATTCCAAATCTTTTACATTGTCAAAAATCAAAACAGGAAGCATGTCTTCCAGTAGTTCATCCAGTTTATTATAAAGAACCTTTATCTGACTTTTTTGGACATCAGCTTCCTTTACTAACAACATCCTCTCAAAATTTAGTCTGGAGCTCAGTTCCTTCACAATGTCTGCTGTCTTTCCCATCTTCATCCTGTTGACAGCGAAGACTGCATCCCTGAGACTTAACAAAACATGGTCAGCATTATCTGCTTGAATGGTAATGAAGGCCATAGGTCTCTTGTTATGTTTCTGTGATTCTTTAAGATGATGTACTACTTGCCTAGCAAATTCAGATTTACCTGAGCCTGGCCTGCCAGTCAAATACACGTGTATCACTTTTCTCTCGTGATCTTCACACATCCTCTTTATTTGCTCTCCCAAGGTGGAAACTTCCTTTTCACGCTGTATCCAGCGATGTTTTGGAGGCTGCAAAACATTGTTATGATAAATGCCCGGTAACTCAGCCGGAAACATTCTCTGCCAAATTTGACTTGCGAAGGGCACGATCGAGCAGAACGCATTATACAAGGGGTGATTGTGAATTTTGTACACAATGTAGATTATTACTATCACTGTAAAAATAACGTCGACACCTGGATGGGTTCTTCTGAATCGCTGCAAGACGTCCCTTGCCCAAGGAAAGTGTTCATTGACGAGGGAACGAAATGTTATGCTGCGTATTTTTAATAACAATCCTTTTACCAAGTGGTCGTCAAGTTGTGCTGACGTCGGCCTTTCCCTTGAATTGGAATTTGATGCAACATTTTTGCCCTTTTTCTGTTGAATGCTATCTGGTAGAGTTGCTCTACCGGTGGAACGAGTGTTGTAAGTTGCTTGGCTTCGAGTTACTGGCATGAATTCTCCAGCTTGGCTCTGAAATAACTTTATGAACTCTTCACTGAGTCGACGCTCTTTCACATTAAATTGACCGCGTGTGATAAGCAGGAAATGCGGAAATGCGAAACCCTCATCCTTGCTTCATCCAACACCGCGGCAAAACGTCTACGCATGCGCCAGGTTGAGCATTTCCGGTCTCCTTTTTCAGTCACACTTTCCAGTCCGATCAAAGTCTCCCGCGCGCTTCATTCTGTGTGCAGCTTGTGGTTCAGTTGTTCTGCTTTATGCTGCTCGTGTTTTTGACTATTTTGTAGTTATTGAAATTGCTTTTATGGGTAACCAGGCACAGATCACTGAAACAATTAGTCGATTAGATTCAGAAAAGGTAAGATGATAATAACTCAGTGTGTAATTTTGGCTAGAGCGTCAGGTAAACTGATTTTCATTCACGAAAATAAAGTTTTTGACTGTTATTTTTCACTTAACCTGGCTGAAACTAAGACATAAAATTAAAACGTTATCATTGCAAGCTTGTGTATTGTAGTTCTAATTTTCAGTTCTTCAGTTTCTCAGTCTACATGTGTTAAAGCCGATTCAAACTTTATTTGGAAAACGACAACACACAATCGCTTTGTAGTTTTGTTTACCAGTGGGTTTTACCGTGTTTTAAAACGAAACTCTTCTGGGTTGATTGCCATGAAACATAAGCTTAATTATACTGTTGAGCCGGTTGGCAGCAAGTTGACAACTCTATTTATTTATTTTTCCATTCTCAGAATCAGAGAGCGAAAGCTGGTTCAGTGGCTTTTAGAAGTCGAACTTTTCATGCCATGTATTTAGCAGCTAGAAGTTTCGTGTTTGCATGAGATGCAGCCGAGCCGCACAGTCTGAAATTATTGAAGTCTTCAACAAAAGAACAACCATGTAAAAGAATTAAATAGGCATTTTCTTGAATGAAAGTCATTTATAGGCATGTTTAGTTTCCCGGTGACTGTAGTCATCAAAGTCAAAGTTGTTATTAAATCCCGCCCATCTTTTGTTTTGAGTTCTTGTTTTCTCTGATAATAAAACAAATTATTGAACGGACTAAAATTTTATTTCCTGGTTTTAGTGTTTTTTGTGATAATGATGACGTCTTTATGTTGGTTTCTTTCATAAGTATTGTTATTCTTTTCTTAGTTGTCGCCTTCTCCCAAATTAACTTAAGCCAAACCAGTAGCATGCAAGAAAGCCAGTAAAAACAAATTCGTCTTGTCGAGCGCTCACGACCTACAAACTTCAAACATCATTTTCACCGTTGGTGCAAACAGATAACCATGTGGTGCAAAAGTTTGAGAATAGAAAAATATATAAGCTTTCGAATGAAGTGATTTTTTTGGCCCCCTTTTTTGTCTGTTTTGCCCTTTTTGCTTTTAAACTTGGCGCGACGGCAAAGTTATGCTTACGCTATTGGTTTATATACTAGACCGGAAATAAAAAGCTGACCGGATATTAAATTTTGTGCTCATGCGCATTGCGTTTTGCCGCGGTGTTGCTTCATCCTTGTGTGTGGGGAGATCCCGTACCCAGATCTCTTGTTGACACAGGAATGCGGGCTGTCGTCTGCTACTAAATAGCAGTAGGTAGGTTATGTATGAGGAATTCTGTACCGAACTAGTCCATGGGCCAATCGTGATTTTGGTACCAACTCGAGGGACAAAGGATGATTGCTGCGAATTGATAGCACATAAGGTGGAGATTGAAATTTTGGGGCGTATAGAAAAGCCGGAATCCGGAATCCGGAACCGGAGCCGGAAGCGGAACTGGAACCGGAAGCGGAACTTAAATCGAGACTGGGGTAAACTGGGAAGCACTGAAACCAGTTCCCGGTACCCGTGTGGAAATAAAATTCAAGTGGGCGTCTTCTGTTATCATTGTTTTGAGAACATTTCAGCACAGTGATCGTGATACCAAAGATATATTCAAAGAATCAGCCCATCCTGTTCCGCCGCGGACTCGAGCATAAATTCAAGGCACAACAACTTCACATTTTCACACGTACTCACATTTCAATCGATTCGTCGCTTTGTCGCGATCTGTAAATGAAAACAGATATGTTTTTGTAAAATAGTAACATTTTTTCAAACTCAGTAAAACGGAAAAGAATGAAAACTTTTATATTCTTACTCGTACCTTTTCTTAAAATGGCTCCGTGTTTCATCCATTGTGAGGGAAAGGCGGCAAAGGGAGGAGTATTCATGTCAATCATGATCCCAAGTTGTAACGCTCACGCGTATATGAAATTCTCGAAGAAAAATTTAGCGCCCTACGCACAAAATGCGACAGTGAAAAATATAATAACAATAAATAAATATAATGTGGGGATGAAAAGTCTTGATCGAGCAATTATTTTTAGTGACACTCTCAAGACAGAAACGTCTCCAATTTTTATTTCTTAGGTTCGGGTTCCGGTTCCGTTTCCGTTTCCTGCTCCGCTTCCGGTTTTTCCATACGCCCAAAATTTGCATGATAACCTTTCTGTAGGAGTAGCTTTCAGGGTATTTTTTTCATGTAAAAGTACCGGAAATGACCTTTGAGATACCAACCAGCCAACTAAATGTGCACTTAATATGTTCTATATCCTTTGTAGTTTAATTCATTTTGAGACATGAGAAGTTTTTTTGTTGCGTTTTTTCATCGCCAAAATATTAATTGTTCTGAATTTAACCAAAGTAGAGCGAGGAAAACTCAAAAGTAGCCTTCGAATAGCATTATGGGTAAAATCCAAAATGGCGGCTGCCATGGAAGGTGAGTGGGTTCTTGATTTGCCGGATTAATAGCCATTTTACCGTGTAAAACGCAATAATTTCACGAAAAGTCAGCAAAAGCATCTAGTTAATAAAGCGCTCAAACTTTTTGAGGCAAAAGTCTTTGAAGTTTTGACTTAATAAGCAGAATTTAGGAAATACTTACAGATCTTGTAGAATGTTTACTTCGATAATCCCATAGAAATTTAAGTATAATTTTTGCTCATATCGATCATACACATCTTTTTAACATTATTTGAATTATCGGTTATTCGGTAATGAAAATTCCATATGATATGCGCGCCATTTTTAATGCATACATACATATGGTTTCTTTAAACACGCTAAAATCATCAGTCTAAAAAAGTTAAGTGAAGTAAAACAGGAGCAAAAAGGACTGTGTTCCGGGAATCAGAAAACTAGAGAGCTAACAGGTTTATTTCCCTTTTGAATTGACTTAGCGATGTTGTTCTTTGTATGTTTTTTGTGGTAACTCATTCCAAATCGTGGCACCGCTATGGTGACAAAAAAAACTTTTGGAAGTCCAGCGTTTCGTAAATTATAATATACCGTGTGTGCTGTTATGTCCCCGTCTCAGTTGCAGTTGCATTGCAACTTAAACGCTGAAAAATATTCATCTGATGCAAATAGGGTCCTCATCTAAGAGAAGTGTTGATGATGCTGAGGAGTCAAATGCAGTCAAACGATTCTGCAAGAAGTGTATCATTCACTGCACCGACGATAGCAGTGAATTAGTTAATCCTAAAGACGAGGAGTCGTGGAAAACCTTTCTACGAGCAGCACAGATTCGAAATCATCAAGAAATCGTAGAACTTTCGAAGTCTTTAAGCGAAGGAGAAGTCCCGCTCATCCACTACCAACGAAAGTGTCGAAGCATTTTTACGATGAAGAAGTTATTAGATAAATTATCCCAGCAATCATCCAATAGCCAGACTCAACCAGAACAAGTGGCTAGGAGAGTCTCTATTCGAGGATCTTCCAGTATTTCCACAACATGTGAGCGCATTTGTATTTTTTATGAAAAGACAAAATATTTCAAGGGTACAAGGAATCGTGAGCCTTTAGTACAATGCCGAGATACGCGTGCAGATAGCTCTATCATAAAGTTAGCTACACAAAAGAATGACAGCAAGATTCTTGCCCTTATGTCGGGCGAATTAGTTGCAGCAGAGGCTTGTTATCACAAGACATACTACAGGAGTTACACTAGACCAGAAGCAAGCAGTAGTGTGAACCCGGATATGAGCAGTGAATCTCCGGATGATGAATATGCTCGTCTAGAGTCTGATGCTTACCAGATGCTTTTTGACTTTATTAGGTCAGATGTGATAGAAAACGAGAAAGGCGTAAGGCTGTCTGAGATGACGCAGTTACTTGTGCAGTATCTAGTGTCATTAGGAGCTAAGGAGTGTAAGCCATCAACAAAGAAGCATATCAAAAGGAACATAGAAGCAGAATTCAATGAGTTGATCAAGTTTGAAAACTTGCTAGACAACAACCGTGTATTCCTAATCCCTGCTAGCCTAACACCAGTGCAAATCGCCAGAAATGTACTATATATCCTTATGGCAGAAAACGAAGACAAAGGCTAAACAACAAAGATCTCCAATGTTCAGCAAGCTGCAGCTGACATCTGCGATGCCTTTCGAAACGAAGAGAGCAAAATTTCATGGCCACCGCGCCCTTCAGAGCTCAATGACAGCGCCATAGAGGTCCCTGAAGAGCTAAGTGCGTTTTTGTATACCTTTCTGACTGGCAACAAAGATTCGTCAGAGGGAGAATGTTGTCAAAGAGTCCAGCGGTAGATGAAGTCGTTCGCGTAAGACCTAGTATTTGGAGTAACCAGAGGGAGGATTAAGCCACTTAAACAAATTCTTCTCTCGTATGCTGTAAAAACTCTCAAAAACAATGTTGAGCTAGTGTCTATACTAAACCGTTATGGTCATGGTATTTCGTATTCCCACTGATCTTTGTATGCAGAAAATGGCAACAACAACAAGTGAAATTCCTCTACCTGCCAATATACAACCTCATGTTAGTACCACATTAGCATGGGATAATATTGACAGACTCGAAGAGACTCTTTCAGGTGAAGGCACTTCACACCGTGTAAACGGCATAGCAGTACAGGCGAGAAATTTGGCCCCCATCCCCTCACAGAGCAGCCACCTGGGATCACCAAAAGTAAGCAAAGGAGTATTGAGCCACTTGATGTTGTTGCTCTACCCATTTACAATGCAGGTGAGCGTCAAGCGCCCTACGCCAAGAGCATATGTTGAAGTAAACGACCAGGAAGCGTTAGAAAATGCCCGAAGAAAAAAACCTTTTGTGGGTTTTAGTGCGCCTACATGCACAGGTGAGCCAGAAAGTTAGTGGATGGACTGGCTATAACATTTTGGTGCGCAACGAAATTGAGGCTCGTCAAGATAATATCGGATACCTCCCCACCATTGATGCGCCTGCCACTAGCATATCAACTGTTCATGAGATTTTGGTCTGCTCCCAGAAGATAAGAGAAGCTCTTGAACTGAAGAGCATAGTACTCGTATTTGATCAAGCTCTGTATGCCAAGGCAACAGAGATAGCTTGGAAA
Source organism: Porites lobata (assembly GCA_942486035.1). Lineage (NCBI taxonomy): Eukaryota > Metazoa > Cnidaria > Anthozoa > Scleractinia > Poritidae > Porites > Porites lobata. Next base: position 77,683 of record CALNXK010000059.1, on the reverse strand, counting down.
CATCCAGACAAGTTTTCAGATATTGTTATTCGGATGGGTGTCTTCCATACAGTGTGCACACTTCTGTCCATAATCGGAAAGAGATTCCAAGACGCTAGTTTAAGGGACGTTTGCATTGAATCAGGGGTAATTGCTGAAGGTTCTGTGACAGGAGTTCTTGAAGGACGTAGATACAACCGTGCTGTCAGGTTTCATAAACTGATGTATGAAGCACTCCAAAGACTTATCTGGAAAGGATTTCAGACGTGGGTATACGTAGAAGTAAAGTTCCGCGAGAAGAAACAGTTTATCCAAGATTTCTTTGCCGGATTGAAACCTTTATACGATAACCTGTGCCAAAAGGAACAACAGAGGGTCTTGGATAGTCAAAGTTTCCCAGAGTTTATCACACTGTACGATATGTACCTCGACTATCTACGCAATAACAACGGGAAACTATCTAGTTTCTGGATGTGATACATTGATCTCGTGGATATTCCTCTGAATATGGTGAGAGCATCAAGAGAAGGGCATTGGGAGCTACATTTATCTGCCATTGAACAAATGATACCATGGTGCTTTGCCTATGATAACGTAAATTCTGCCCGCTATTTACCTGCATACCTGTCTGAGATGACCCACCTCGAAGAGACCCATCCTGAGGCTCATGAATTTCTTAAGTCTGGTGGATTCTCGGTCCAGATCGGTGACCAAAACCCCTTTGGTAGGGTTCCGGTTGATCAAACATGCGAGGAGACGGTCGATAACGACACCCAGACAGCCGGGGGCACCAAAGGCTTCAGTCTTAAAGCAGGAGCAGTTAGCAAGTATTATATAGTTTCTGAATTTCGCAGTATTTTTTTTTTGAAGCAGCTGAGGGACATGCTAAATCTAAGCAAATCCAATTCTGCGCATACTGATCTTCAAAAAACAAGAATTGCAAGAGACGAGGCTGACGTGAAGTCGCTGATTGCTATGCTAGAAAGCAACTGGATAAATCCATTCAGTGCTGAGCAGCAGGATTTGGTATGTTTGTCCACCGGAAAGGTTGCCACCCAAAAGATAGAGGAAGACCTGTTGGGCGCAAAAGCTACCGGGGAAAAGGCATACAAAAGAATTTCGTGCACAGCGCTTGGAGGCAAATCCGCCAGTCAAATTTCACGAGACCCTGAAGAAATCAAAGCTGAAGACATTCTCTGAACTTAACAAGAAGGTGAAATTCAAGAGTAAAACAGCAAACGAGATCATCCTAAAAGCTGATAGAGCTCGTTTTGGTCAAATGGTTATAATTGCAGAAAACAGACAACTTCACATGAGAGATGTCCTCTGTCATCCGTTGGGACCTCTTCCTTGGGCACTATCCGTAGTAGATGGGTCACTACGGAAAACCAGCAAAGCAGCACTAGCAAAGGAGCTGCAAAAGAATGTACCTGCTGCGGAGGAAATTGCTCAGCCATCTGCATGCATCATAGATGGCATGGTACTAGTTCAAAGGTTGAAAGGTGACCATAAGAAGTTTTCGGATGTTGCTGAGTCCTTGTTTGGAATTGTTCTACATGAGGGTGCGTCCTCGAAGAGAATTGACGTTATCTTCGATGTATATAGGGAGAATTCAATTAAGAATACAGAAAGAGAGCATCGAGGGGCTGAGTATGGAAATGAATTTAGAAATCTCCAACCCGACCATAAGGTGCAGCATTGGAGAAAGTTCCTTCTGGATCCACAGAATAAGAAAGCCTTAACAATATTTGTGTCCAAAGAATGGAAACAAGACAAGTATAGAAAAAAGCTCACAGGCAAAGGTCATATTTGTAGCCTGTGAAGAAGAGTATCACCAAATCTCAACAGAGGCTCCCTTTACCGTCGGAGAACTTAACTCAACACAAGAAGAAGCTGATACAAGGATTCTTCTTCATCTCTCTCATGCAGCCAGATCGGATTACAGCACATTGATTGTGGCATCAGAAGATACAGATGTCTTCGTTCTTTGTGTGTCATTCAAGCATTTAATTCCGTCGTCAAGTGTGGAACATAAACAAGAGTTAGATACATCAGCATCACGAGTATAGTGCAAGCCCAAGGTCAAAATTTGTGCAGCAGTCTCCTTGGCATGCACGCTTAAAGTGGTTGCGACACCGTGAGTGCTTTTGCTGGGCGGGGTAAGATTGGTGCACTTCGAATCGTCAAAGAACAGAGATCCTTTCAGGAAATGTTTGACCTTTTAGGAGTGGAATGGGAACTCTCAGATGATCTATTTCAGATGCTTCAGAATTTCACCTGTCGTATGTACAGTTCCCGCCAAGGGACAAACAGCATCAATGAGCTAAGATATAGATTGTTCTGTTCAAAGAGAGGTAACATCGAGTACGACCAGCTACCACCTTGCGCTGATTGCCTGTATAAACATGCGTGTCGAGCAAAGTATCAAACAGGAATCTGGAGGCGAAGTCTTAAGAACTGCCCTGAAATTCCGAGTCCCTTAAGACGTGGCTGGATTCAGGATGAGAACAAGTTAGGGATTGATTGGATGAGTGGTCAGCCAGTTCCTGCAACAGTTTTAGAGCTACTCTCTTCTTCTTGCACAACATCTTGTGGGCTCCCGAACTGGAGCTGCCTAGCGAATGGTCTTAAGTGCACAGGCATGTGCCGGCTCTCCGAGTATGATAACAGGCAAGAAGAACAAGTTGTCATAGTAGACGTCGATGCTGATGATGACGAGAGCGACGAGGACTAGAATATGTGGTCTCTCAGCATATTTGCCGTGGCTGTCGACATGATATATTGCCCACAGAAGAATACAGTCATTGCTAGTCGCTGCTACATTTTAACATATGACTTGCTAAATGTGCACCCAAAATACATAAAAACAAATGGTCATTGTAAGAGGAACTATAACGTTTTGCATGTCACCCTCAGACATCCAAAAAGTATGGCTTCGCAGAAAAACCACAATTAGTGCTTTTGCCGGAACAGTTTGCAACTATGGTTTTTTAGTTTATAGTTTTGAGAGCAGCTTCTTTCACAGCTTGAATTCTGAGGATTTTGCATGTTCCTTACAGTTCTGATCGTTTTGGGGCACTTCAGGGGACAAAATTGGCATGTTTTAAAACCAAAGATGGCGGATCCAATATGGCCGCCAAAAAATAATGTCATAATATAGCAGCCTCATAGGTAGCTATAACACCTGAGTCAAACTAGTATCTAGTTGTCATCTAGAACTATCATTTAACAGTTTTTTCAAGCAATTCATCTTTATTACTTTAGTTAATATCGACCCTCTGGTTTAAATGGCTACTTTTCTATATTACCATGGCAACAAACACCAGAATTCATCTAATTTTGCTACAAACGTCTCGAAAATCACTTGCAAAACAGTAGTATCATTTAATCATCTAAACGTGTCCCCAAAACATGAGTAAAAACATAAGGAAAAACTTATGTATGTACATTTATTTGACATTGTAGAAAGCCGAGTGACGTCATTTCATCACGTAATAAACCCTATAAAACTACTCATTTGACGTGGTTATCATACATTAAAATAAACTAGAGGAGTCATAGTTTTTAAAAATATAAGCCACTCTTTGTCCCTCTTTTTAGTACCAAATCATGAAATTTGAGGTCCTGGCCCATGGACTAAACGTATATAATTTATTTTTCCCCAGAAAACATATGCACAGTTAATTTTGTTTCCCGAGAATCTCAATGTTCCGCCGAGGGAAATGTTGAGATTCAGGTTAATTCCATTTTTCTAGATCCAGTAACTGAGAGTGAGGTACATAAAGAAATCTTAAAATTAAAACCAAACATTACCTTATTATAGGAAATTAACGCTCCATGAAATTAACGCGAATCGTTAAAATTCGCGTTAATTTAAGTCGCGTTAATTTTGTTGAGCGTTAATTTCCGCGACGTTAATTAAGTGCAGCGTTAATTTCCGCGCTCTTAATTTCCAGTATCTTAACCCCAATTTTGGAACTTGTCCAGATATTCTTGACACCCAAAAAACATTAACTACAAGCTTTCTTTCTTTCCATTTACCCTTTATTTTTCATCTTTCACAAAAGCTAGGGGCGAAGGTTTACAATATTTCGAGTTCATCTTCATCATTGTCGCTGTCAGAAGTGATGTCAATATCTTCTCCTTTGATTTCGCGTAATTAATCGCGTTAATTTCCTTTATTATGAAATTCTAGCTCCTCTTTCGCGTTAAGTTTGCTTTATTCGAAAGTCGTTTTCCATTAAATTCGCCTTAATTTAAGTCGCGTTAATTTCCAATACCTTAATTTCATGGAGCGTTAATTTCCTATAATAAGGTATGTTAAGGAATAATGTTAAAAATTTATGTCAATACTATTAATATGCCTTTGTTGTTCACATGGTTGGTCTTCCGACTCGCGTCAATCTAACCTCTCTTTCAAGAGCCAATCATTTCTATCGCCCTAAGGGAGTGTTCGTATAAAGTAGAATGCATTCCCGCGTTCGCCCCCTCTTGCTTTCACCATCACGGCGATTACGTCTCTGCGTGAAATCTTTTTCTTGTCAGGCAAGTCCTATTATTTTTTTGTAACATCTCTATAACACTTAGCTCTGTAACCGACTTAGCGCTTTCACGCCTGCCATTTTTTCGTACATTCCATATTCATTTTTTTAAAACATAAGTCCTGGGGGAGCCTCGTGTGTTGATTCTCGGACACTCTTGTATCACGTCTTGTATCCACTGTTTAAATAGCTTCATTGTTGATAGTCCACTTCTTGATCATCGTCTTCTTTTCCACTAGGCCGCCCAATTTAAATGGCATGGTGTAAGGGGCCGAACAGTTGAACTAAACTATTCACTGTGATCTCAGTCCGCGTGGTGAAGTCGTTTGCGCCCATTATTGTTATATTACAGTTGGGAACTAATGATCTTTCCCACCTAGATCCCTCAGTCGTAGCCTCGGCAATAGAGGTCTTAGTAGGTATTTTGTACAACGAGCACGATGTGCAGCAAATTTGTGTTTGTCAAACGCTTAATTGCAAAAATGATGCTGCCTTAAACGCACGTGTTATTACGGGTAATAGCATGATTTGTGGTGATATTTGGCCTAAATACCGCGAGTGATATTTCGAAATTGTTTGAAACATCACGAGTGGTATTTATGCCAAATATCACGTACTGGTTTTGATACTGCTTAACCAATGGTTAAAGCTAACCATGCTTTGAGCAACTAAGCTCTGGTTGACGTTGGTTGACGTTACAGGCTTCTCGGCCCAGTCCCCTGTAAGGAGCAATTTTTACTTCGTGAACCGGGATTTTGATCGCCAGTTAAAAATCCAGATTGAGCTCAAATCCCATTCTGTTGCCTGTTTTTGCATGTTATATGTTTCTACTTTTTAAAGAGAAAGATACGGGCTATGGGTTATAGGCACGTTAAGCTGAAATACCACTGTTCTAAGCCAATCAAATTGCGGAAATTTCTTATTTAGTAGTATAAAAGCCCCTACGAAATATCTCAAGGTACTTTAAGAGCCAATTCCCTATTGCTTCTTTTGGGGTAACAGAGATTTTTTGAGAGAGAGAGATATTTCGCCCGTAGTCAGAACTGGCCGGTCAGACCATGGCTGGAGCAGTCATTTTGACGATGAAAAAGGCTTTTCCCAAGAGTTTTTGCTGAAAAACCATCTCCTTTGTGCATAGTATTTAGGACTTGACAGATCTGGATGGATAGTTTTGATTAAAAGCGAAATTCTTGTTACTACGGGAATGGTCTGGCGGGTCAGTTCTGACAAATGGAAAACGCCCTAATAAACTAGTGCATCCTGATTATAAGTATTACCGAAGTCTCAGGGAGGCCCTTTTAAAGTCGTTGCATTCCTGGGCACGTTCTGGCGAACAGCCCAACTACTTTGTCGCAACCATTTTCCCTTGACCACTTCCTGTTTGCTTATCTGGTTTTTATTTCAAACCAAGCCGCGTGCCCTATAATATCCTTCCCGGCTACCGAGGCCAAGGAGAACTAACTCTGCTTGGACAGTACGAATCAAGGTACCAACAGCAGCTCCGGTGACCGACCCGCTCTATTGCTATTTAGCCCATGCAAAAAGATAGAAACGACACGTTTCTTTTTTCCTGCAAACGGTTCATCCCAGCGAGTAATGAAAGGGTTCATAACTTCCCCTTCATGTCTGATTTTTTTTTCATCGCGTATGCTTGAAGAGGTTGCCTGATTATACCGAGTCAGGATTTGAGCCAGTATTCGACGCAGGACTCGACAATATTAATTTTTCGCTTTTCCACCATTTCCACCATTTCCACAAGAAATAACTAGAACCTCCCAGACTTACAGGTGACAAAACTAGTCCGCGTGTCCTACGTGTTGCGCATTTCTTTCGCGTCGCGCGCGACCACCTTCACATGCGCAGAAAATGTGCGCAGTAATAATAGTGGGCACCGTCTTTAAATTTTGTTTACTTTGACAGCTGAAGCTGAAAGAGTTTTGTGTCAACTTGTGATGTTTTTAACTGCCTTTTTCCACTGAATGTACAAAGTGAAATTCAGCTGCTATCAAGAGTCTTCTGTTATTCATGGCGGGATCTTGTTTACTGTGGGTAATGTCGACCGAGATATCGGTCGATATAGCGGTCGATATAGCGGTCGACACTCGGTCGATAGTCGGTCGACACTCGGTCGACAGTCGGTCGATACCGGTCGACGCTCAGTCGATACTCGGTCGACACTCGGTCGACAGTCGGTCAATAGTCGGTCGATAGTCGGTCGACACTTGGTCGAGACACGGTCGTTAGTCGTTCCAGATGTATCTCTGTCGATATAGCTTTTCGTTCACCGATACTTCACTGACACTTCGCCGATAGTTGGTCGATATTTGACCGATGTATCGGTTAGTAGTTGGTCAACACTCGGTCGATGGTCGGTCGACACTTGGTCGATAGTCAGAAGATAGCCGTTCGATATATCGGTCGAGATTTTTGTCGGTCTGTATAGTTTTTAGTCCGTTACCAATAGCCCTGGAGAAGAAATTGGAGCAAAATTACTGAAATATAAACTGATTGCCCCCATCGACACGTGGAGATTCTTGGAAAATTCGCATTTTTGGCATTTTTCGGTCAGTTATGAGTCCAAATTAAACTACTCAAAATTAAACATGAAAGTATGCCTTTCTTTGCAAAGGACAGAGCAAAAAGAAGGATAATGTAATGAGAACGTATGAGTATTTTCCTTGCTGTAAATTGAAATCATTCCCACAATAAATGAATGTGTTCAGTCTGCTGGATATTTTGTCAGTCTTCAATGCAGAAATTTATAAGTTTAATTTGTGTTCTCTGCACAAATGAGAACTTGGCGTGATGAAGCAGGTCAAAGCCCGTTAATAAAAGATGTGTATTCCTCGCTCTTAAAGCATGTCATGAACTGCCTTTTCCTATTCATTATTCGTCCACTTCGGGACTGCGGGAGCAGTTGTTTCACTCGTCCTTCTTGAAGTATTCTTCGACTGCGGGACCACAGGAGCAGCCGATTCAACTTAGGCTGAGACAGGTTCTGTTCAACAGCTAAAAATCAGACGATCGGTGATGATACAAACTGAAAAAAAAGGGTTACCATGTCCTGAGTTCCCATTGCTCTTTGGTTCGCTTCATAGAGTAATCGCACCTCGCACTGCCACATGTTCTCCCATCGCATGATAACAGTAATTAATGACGTCTTTGCTTAAAAAAAAAAGCCATTGGACTCACCCGATAAATTAACACACGACTGATATTTGAATGACAGTTGATCGATATACCACCGACAGTTGACCGATATTGGCTATTGGAGGGAAAAGCTCCCCTGAACAATTTTGGAAGAACAGTTCTAAGTGCCGAGAAATACTGCTGCTACTCCCTTACAAGAGGCTAATAGGGATGTGCCGCTGGATGGGGTCGCATTTTCACGATTGAAGTGATTATAATGGGGTCGCAGTTTCAATAGCGTTACTAGAATGGGGTCGCAAATTTTCGGATTTGGGGGGTAAGTAGGGATTCAAAATGAGAAGATTCTCGGTTAAAAAATCAGGAAGTTGTTGTTTATTAAATTTAACAATAAGCTCGCATTGACAGCATTACATTCCGCCGCTTGAAACCATATTGATAGGGTCGATGTACAAAATATAGAAAGTGACAAAGTTGGGATCGCGAAAATAACATTTTCCAAAAAGTGACTAAGATGGGGATTATAGTTGGCCAAAAATAGACTATAAAGGGCTAGGGGCACTGAGAGGCCAGAGGCACACCCTGAAACATTGACCCAAGTACCACCCCCCCCCCCCCGGCCACTTAGCAGTAAAGGGTAGCAGAGAAATAGATCTATAATTGTCCGCGACTTCCTTGTTATCAGCCTTATGAACAGGCTGATATCAGTAGATTTCCATAAGGTAGGCATTACGCCGGAGCGAAGATAGACGGCTATATTCGCAGGCTCGTTCTTTCGAGGCCATGTACCAGCCGTAATCTATAAATTATATCAAATTTATAACCAAGGGCGCCAAGCACTAGCTTGATTCAAGGACACTTGGAAATCTTGAGTCGCTCTGTACTAAACATGTGTTGGCCGGCTTCACACTAGGGACCAAAGTGCACTTGAAGTGCACCCGAAGTCAAGTAGACTTGACATCTACAGTACTTCGGAAGGAAGATTCAATAGATTTTCAGGCATGACTGCGCGCATGAAAAGTCGCAAGGCTTCTAAATTGTTGTTTCAAATACTTTCTCATCTGTTGTGTTTTTTTTCTGCGGGATTATATTTTTAGCCCGGTGGGGCGGCGGGGAGGGTACTTTAGGAATTTCGGAGTGGGGATGTGCCGCTGGGACCCTGGAACCCTTAACCTATACCAGAGCTAGTTCAGCTGAATTTTGCTACCCTATACTAGAGTAAACTCCCAAATCCCCCTATCCTAGAGTAGCTGTTTTCCAGAAACTACTGAGATGTCACTAGCACAGTAGTCTAGCCAAAACAAAACCTTATACCACAATCCCTAGTCTAGATAAAATCTTCAACCAACTGATCAGTTTGCTGAAAAATGATACCCTATTCTACATGTAGACCCACATGATCTGATTTATAAACCCTATCCTAGAGTAAACTGCTTGAAAACCATACCCTTCACAGCGGCACAACCTTATATAGCCTACATATGGCAATACCCCCCCCCCCCCGGGATTTTTAGGCTCCCTACAGAAATACGATATATCATTCATTCTACTATGTTGACGTTGTTCGTGTCTGCAACTTGTCATGCTGAAAAGTCCACATTTTCAAGTGAAGTTAATTGTTCGCCATCGAATCAGTTTCATTTTTCTGAATAATATGTAGATTTAGCCAGGGCTAAAAGCGAAGCTCCCGTTAATAAATTTATAATTTAAATCAAACAATAAACTTGTAATCCACTAATCAGTTAACTTTAGGGCACATTCATGTGACTTTGAGGCAAATGCGAAGTGATTTTAGTGAAAAATAATTTGACAGTCCAAGAGTGAAACAAATTTTACATCGAGTAAATAGTCTTATATGTACACCCAAAAATAGCAATCATGTTCGATCACAGTAGATTACGCCTGGAAAACAAATTCTTCCCAAACAAAATAACCCAGTCACCACCAATATATAGATTTAGCCAGGGCTAAAAGCGAAGCTCCTATTAACTCGAATTTATAATTTAAATCAAACAATAAACTAATTAATGTATTCCACAAATCAGTTAACTTTAGAGCACATTCATGAGACTTTTGAGGGAAAGGCTAAGTGATTTTCATCGAGTTGATACTGTTAATAGCCTTATATGTACACCCAAAAAATAGCAATCATCTTCTATCACATATCAGAGCAAGTTTACTTTACAAAATCTTGCCAACAAGTCTGGGGACGTGTAAACCAACCTTTTATACTTTTTATACATCACATCTGAGGTGAAACAGTACCATGAGGCACTGTTTTTATCCGTACAGACCGCTATATCGACCGATATCTCGGTCGACATTACCCACAGTAAACAAGATTCCTCTGTGTTTACTCGAACTTGGCACTACTCTGCATTGGACCAGCCTATGTATATTTCATACCACGCCTTATGTAAAATAATACCACTGGCATACAAACTCTTTTATTTCACTATGATCGCCAGACCAACAACTCACAGCTTGAGCTTGGGCATACTGTGGTTTAAAGCTTCCTTTTAACTGAGGTATCAATCAATTAAACAAATTTATTTTTCAATCAATCAAATTCAGTACATAATTAGTAACAGCTATTAGGGTTGCAGTAGTATCAATGTACATTTAAAATATTACTTCGTTATAGTGTTTTTTACTATTTATTACCTTACTGTTTATTTACCGGTATTTGGTCACTTTCGGAACCCACTTCTTTTTTCTTCTTTTTTTTGTTTTTTACTCGAGTGTAATAAGCCTGTTAACAGACATGTATCTCTTACTGGGACAATAATGCAAGGAGGCTGCTTAACAACCCGAGAGCATGTCATTTGAATGGGTTAGTGAGTCATCAGTCAGCTAAAAATGTTCAAATCTCTCAGATTGCAGCTTACATAACTGCTTTGATATGTAATACCAGTGGCGGATTCAGAACCAGTCAGATTCAGGCCCCTTCCCTGGATCTGCCACTGAATACATACAGTACAATATAGTGACAAATATACCTCAACCTATATTAATGCTGATCATTTTAAGTCAGAATAGTGTAATTCCCCAATCACTTTATACCTGTAGTCAGTGCTTAACTGTAATAACTTTATTTTGATGCTGAAGCCCTCTAATCACACTTAACTTAACTCACTGACAACTCATTGATTCATAACTGAGGCTCACAGATTAAAAACAAAAAACAGGCTATTTCTTATACGACTTAGACAATTCCAAAGTATGAAAATTTTTGTGTCCAGGCCATTTAGTTTTTTCTTTGTTGAGTGAGCTCGTCCTTATAGGCCTTTTACAGTAGTTGATCATGTGATCAACTTTCGGCAAACACAAAAACAGTTTGCTTTTGAAAAATTTTGTTAGCACATGCTAAAAGAGCATATTGAAATAAGGTAACCTGTAAATTTTCAGCCGCATATCTCAAAAGTAGTGATTGCAATGAAAATAAGAGGGATTTGTATGAGGATTAAACAACTCTAGCCACCTAGTCACACTTGAATGGTTTTCCATACAAATCCTTGTAAAATTCGAAATTTACAACCTGTCATGAAATATTATTTCCTTAAGCATTATGGGGCTCAAATCTCCTTTCAATTCGTAACAGGCAATTTGACCCCTAAAATACGTAAGGGAAAGATTTAACAACAGTTTAATAATTTCATTAAATAAAAGAAGTGTTAATAGCGCCTCCAAAAAAGGCCCTGAGGGCAGTACACGCTACAGCAGCACTCAGTGACTCCTGGCACATAACTTTTGCCCTCAGGTGACAAGGATATCTTACTTTTTTCCATAAAAATCATATACTGGGAACCATCAACAACTGCACTCCATGATTTGTACAACCTCAGACAAACAAATTTCAAAGACTTTTCAAGGATTTTCCAAGAACAAATTACAGTTTTCAAGGACTAAGATTTATCTAATAAATCGGCATTCTTTAACCTCCTTTTGATCACCCTATTGGCTAAAACACGTCATGAAGTCATTTAAAATTTTTATTCTTGGACCATCATTGATCACATTATTTTATACTACTTTCTGCAACAAGACTTTCAAAATGACTCAGGGTATGCAGCAATTGCATCTGAGGTACAAAAATTGCAATTGAAATAAAGAAACAGAAATAAAATATTTTATACACACAAAAATGTTTTTTACATTACCTGTAAGTTTTACGGGTTCTAATACCGAGGATGAGCCAATGTGGCAAACTAATCTAACAAAACTATGATGTCTGGCATAGACAAGGTTGTGAATTTCAAGGGCTTTTTAAGACCTAATAAAGAAATCAAGTACTTTTCAAGGAGCCATACTATAAAACAGATTCCAGGACTTATATTCAAGACGACTACTAAAATAAAAAATTGTTGTACGAACCATGGCACTTAATCCAGAGAAAGGGTTCTCTTCTTGCCCCATGTAAGGGAATCCGGATTCCGGAATCCAGGAATTTTTTGCTTCTGGAATCTGGAATCCTGGGCTTTGGAATCCGAACCCCCTAGCAACTCCCGCCTGCCTCGGTTGGCCGTTTGGTCTGGTTACGGCACTGCTTACATGGCACAACTCTTCAAATTTCACAATTACATGTAGAGAACTAGGCAACCATTTTTTTTCCGCAACATCACCAAGTGTAATCTGACTGAAACGCTTGACATGAAGATAGCCCATACACCTGTCTTTGATTATGTTGGGGCTAATATTTGATAGATTTTGTGGCTGGTGATCAAAGAAATCTGCAAGTTCATACAGATAGTCTTTATCACCCACTTCTGTCCCAGCTATCAGTTCAAGCAATTTGACCGAGTCATTTGGAGACATACCTTGATTAAGGTCCTGTACATGCACACAATCACTCGGCAGTCTTTCTAAGGACACATGATTTTGCAGAGTAATGATGACAACAACTGCAGTTGCAATATGATCATTTCCAGGTGTGAGGTTAAGGTCGTTGAGAAATTCCAAATCTTTTACATTGTCAAAAATCAAAACAGGAAGCATGTCTTCCAGTAGTTCATCCAGTTTATTATAAAGAACCTTTATCTGACTTTTTTGGACATCAGCTTCCTTTACTAACAACATCCTCTCAAAATTTAGTCTGGAGCTCAGTTCCTTCACAATGTCTGCTGTCTTTCCCATCTTCATCCTGTTGACAGCGAAGACTGCATCCCTGAGACTTAACAAAACATGGTCAGCATTATCTGCTTGAATGGTAATGAAGGCCATAGGTCTCTTGTTATGTTTCTGTGATTCTTTAAGATGATGTACTACTTGCCTAGCAAATTCAGATTTACCTGAGCCTGGCCTGCCAGTCAAATACACGTGTATCACTTTTCTCTCGTGATCTTCACACATCCTCTTTATTTGCTCTCCCAAGGTGGAAACTTCCTTTTCACGCTGTATCCAGCGATGTTTTGGAGGCTGCAAAACATTGTTATGATAAATGCCCGGTAACTCAGCCGGAAACATTCTCTGCCAAATTTGACTTGCGAAGGGCACGATCGAGCAGAACGCATTATACAAGGGGTGATTGTGAATTTTGTACACAATGTAGATTATTACTATCACTGTAAAAATAACGTCGACACCTGGATGGGTTCTTCTGAATCGCTGCAAGACGTCCCTTGCCCAAGGAAAGTGTTCATTGACGAGGGAACGAAATGTTATGCTGCGTATTTTTAATAACAATCCTTTTACCAAGTGGTCGTCAAGTTGTGCTGACGTCGGCCTTTCCCTTGAATTGGAATTTGATGCAACATTTTTGCCCTTTTTCTGTTGAATGCTATCTGGTAGAGTTGCTCTACCGGTGGAACGAGTGTTGTAAGTTGCTTGGCTTCGAGTTACTGGCATGAATTCTCCAGCTTGGCTCTGAAATAACTTTATGAACTCTTCACTGAGTCGACGCTCTTTCACATTAAATTGACCGCGTGTGATAAGCAGGAAATGCGGAAATGCGAAACCCTCATCCTTGCTTCATCCAACACCGCGGCAAAACGTCTACGCATGCGCCAGGTTGAGCATTTCCGGTCTCCTTTTTCAGTCACACTTTCCAGTCCGATCAAAGTCTCCCGCGCGCTTCATTCTGTGTGCAGCTTGTGGTTCAGTTGTTCTGCTTTATGCTGCTCGTGTTTTTGACTATTTTGTAGTTATTGAAATTGCTTTTATGGATAACCAGGCACAGATCACTGAAACAATTAGTCGATTAGATTCAGAAAAGGTAAGATGATAATGACTCAGTGTGTAATTTTGGCTAGAGCGTCAGGTAAACTGATTTTCATTCACGAAAATAAAGTTTTTGACTGTTATTTTTCACTTAACCTGGCTGAAACTAAGACATAAAATTAAAACGTTATCATTGCAAGCTTGTGTATTGTAGTTCTAATTTTCAGTTCTTCAGTTTCTCAGTCTACATGTGTTAAAGCCGATTCAAACTTTATTTGGAAAACGACAACACACAATCGCTTTGTAGTTTTGTTTACCAGTGGGTTTTACCGTGTTTTAAAACGAAACTCTTCTGGGTTGATTGCCATGAAACATAAGCTTAATTATACTGTTGAGCCGGTTGGCAGCAAGTTGACAACTCTATTTATTTATTTTTCCATTCTCAGAATCAGAGAGCGAAAGCTGGTTCAGTGGCTTTTAGAAGTCGAACTTTTCATGCCATGTATTTAGCAGCTAGAAGTTTCGTGTTTGCATGAGATGCAGCCGAGCCGCACAGTCTGAAATTATTGAAGTCTTCAACAAAAGAACAACCATGTAAAAGAATTAAATAGGCATTTTCTTGAATGAAAGTCATTTATAGGCATGTTTAGTTTCCCGGTGACTGTAGTCATCAAAGTCAAAGTTGTTATTAAATCCCGCCCATCTTTTGTTTTGAGTTCTTGTTTTCTCTGATAATAAAACAAATTATTGAACGGACTAAAATTTTATTTCCTGGTTTTAGTGTTTTTTGTGATAATGATGACGTCTTTATGTTGGTTTCTTTCATAAGTATTGTTATTCTTTTCTTAGTTGTCGCCTTCTCCCAAATTAACTTAAGCCAAACCAGTAGCATGCAAGAAAGCCAGTAAAAACAAATTCGTCTTGTCGAGCGCTCGCGACCTACAAACTTCAAACATCATTTTCACCGTTGGTGCAAACAGATAACCATGTGGTGCAAAAGTTTGAGAATAGAAAAATATATAAGCTTTCGAATGAAGTGATTTTTTGGCCCCCCTTTTTTCTCTGTTTCGCCCTTTTTGCTTTTAAACTTGGCGCGACGGCAAAGTTATGCTTACGCTATTGGTTTATATACTAGACCGGAAATAAAAAGCTGACCGGATATTAAATTTTGTGCTCATGCGCATTGCGTTTTGCCGCGGTGTTGCTTCATCCTTGTGTGTGGGGAGATCCCGTACCCAGATCTCTTGTTGACACAGGAATGCGGGCTGTCGTCTGCTACTAAATAGCAGTAGGTAGGTTATGTATGAGGAATTCTGTACCGAACTAGTCCATGGGCCAATCGTGATTTTGGTACCAACTCGAGGGACAAAGGATGATTGCTGCGAATTGATAGCACATAAGGTGGAGATTGAAATTTTGGGGCGTATAGAAAAGCCGGAATCCGGAATCCGGAACCGGAGCCGGAAGCGGAACTGGAACCGGAAGCGGAACTTAAATCGAGACTGGGGTAAACTGGGAAGCACTGAAACCAGTTCCCGGTACCCGTGTGGAAATAAAATTCAAGTGGGCGTCTTCTGTTATCATTGTTTTGAGAACATTTCAGCACAGTGATCGTGATACCAAAGATATATTCAAAGAATCAGCCCATCCTGTTCCGCCGCGGACTCGAGCATAAATTCAAGGCACAACAACTTCACATTTTCACACGTACTCACATTTCAATCGATTCGTCGCTTTGTCGCGATCTGTAAATGAAAACAGATATGTTTTTGTAAAATAGTAACATTTTTTCAAACTCAGTAAAACGGAAAAGAATGAAAACTTTTATATTCTTACTCGTACCTTTTCTTAAAATGGCTCCGTGTTTCATCCATTGTGAGGGAAAGGCGGCAAAGGGAGGAGTATTCATGTCAATCATGATCCCAAGTTGTAACGCTCACGCGTATATGAAATTCTCGAAGAAAAATTTAGCGCCCTACGCACAAAATGCGACAGTGAAAAATATAATAACAATAAATAAATATAATGTGGGGATGAAAAGTCTTGATCGAGCAATTATTTTTAGTGACACTCTCAAGACAGAAACGTCTCCAATTTTTATTTCTTAGGTTCGGGTTCCGGTTCCGTTTCCGTTTCCTGCTCCGCTTCCGGTTTTTTCCATACGCCCAAAATTTGCATGATAACCTTTCTGTAGGAGTAGCTTTCAGGGTATTTTTTTCATGTAAAAGTACCGGAAATGACCTTTGAGATACCAACCAGCCAACTAAATGTGCACTTAATATGTTCTATATCCTTTGTAGTTTAATTCATTTTGAGACATGAGAAGTTTTTTTGTTGCGTTTTTTCATCGCCAAAATATTAATTGTTCTGAATTTAACCAAAGTAGAGCGAGGAAAACTCAAAAGTAGCCTTCGAATAGCATTATGGGTAAAATCCAAAATGGCGGCTGCCATGGAAGGTGAGTGGGTTCTTGATTTGCCGGATTAATAGCCATTTTACCGTGTAAAACGCAATAATTTCACGAAAAGTCAGCAAAAGCATCTAGTTAATAAAGCGCTCAAACTTTTTGAGGCAAAAGTCTTTGAAGTTTTGACTTAATAAGCAGAATTTAGGAAATACTTACAGATCTTGTAGAATGTTTACTTCGATAATCCCATAGAAATTTAAGTATAATTTTTGCTCATATCGATCATACACATCTTTTTAACATTATTTGAATTATCGGTTATTCGGTAATGAAAATTCCATATGATATGCGCGCCATTTTTAATGCATACATACATATGGTTTCTTTAAACACGCTAAAATCATCAGTCTAAAAAAGTTAAGTGAAGTAAAACAGGAGCAAAAAGGACTGTGTTCCGGGAATCAGAAAACTAGAGAGCTAACAGGTTTATTTCCCTTTTGAATTGACTTAGCGATGTTGTTCTTTGTATGTTTTTTGTGGTAACTCATTCCAAATCGTGGCACCGCTATGGTGACAAAAAAAACTTTTGGAAGTCCAGCGTTTCGTAAATTATAATATACCGTGTGTGCTGTTATGTCCCCGTCTCAGTTGCAGTTGCATTGCAACTTAAACGCTGAAAAATATTCATCTGATGCAAATAGGGTCCTCATCTAAGAGAAGTGTTGATGATGCTGAGGAGTCAAATGCAGTCAAACGATTCTGCAAGAAGTGTATCATTCACTGCACCGACGATAGCAGTGAATTAGTTAATCCTAAAGACGAGGAGTCGTGGAAAACCTTTCTACGAGCAGCACAGATTCGAAATCATCAAGAAATCGTAGAACTTTCGAAGTCTTTAAGCGAAGGAGAAGTCCCGCTCATCCACTACCAACGAAAGTGTCGAAGCATTTTACGATGAAGAAGTTATTAGATAAATTATCCCAGCAATCATCCAATAGCCAGACTCAACCAGAACAAGTGGCTAGGAGAGTCTCTATTCGAGGATCTTCCAGTATTTCCACAACATGTGAGCGCATTTGTATTTTTTATGAAAAGACAAAATATTTCAAGGGTACAAGGAATCGTGAGCCTTTAGTACAATGCCGAGATACGCGTGCAGATAGCTCTATCATAAAGTTAGCTACACAAAAGAATGACAGCAAGATTCTTGCCCTTATGTCGGGCGAATTAGTTGCAGCAGAGGCTTGTTATCACAAGACATACTACAGGAGTTACACTAGACCAGAAGCAAGCAGTAGTGTGAACCCGGATATGAGCAGTGAATCTCCGGATGATGAATATGCTCGTCTAGAGTCTGATGCTTACCAGATGCTTTTTGACTTTATTAGGTCAGATGTGATAGAAAACGAGAAAGGCGTAAGGCTGTCTGAGATGACGCAGTTACTTGTGCAGTATCTAGTGTCATTAGGAGCTAAGGAGTGTAAGCCATCAACAAAGAAGCATATCAAAAGGAACATAGAAGCAGAATTCAATGAGTTGATCAAGTTTGAAAACTTGCTAGACAACAACCGTGTATTCCTAATCCCTGCTAGCCTAACACCAGTGCAAATCGCCAGAAATGTACTATATATCCTTATGGCAGAAAACGAAGACAAAGGCTAAACAACAAAGATCTCCAATGTTCAGCAAGCTGCAGCTGACATCTGCGATGCCTTTCGAAACGAAGAGAGCAAAATTTCATGGCCACCGCGCCCTTCAGAGCTCAATGACAGCGCCATAGAGGTCCCTGAAGAGCTAAGTGCGTTTTTGTATACCTTTCTGACTGGCAACAAAGATTCGTCAGAGGGAGAATGTTGTCAAAGAGTCCAGCGGTAGATGAAGTCGTTCGCGTAAGACCTAGTATTTGGAGTAACCAGAGGGAGGATTAAGCCACTTAAACAAATTCTTCTCTCGTATGCTGTAAAAACTCTCAAAAACAATGTTGAGCTAGTGTCTATACTAAACCGTTATGGTCATGGTATTTCGTATTCCCACTGATCTTTGTATGCAGAAAATGGCAACAACAACAAGTGAAATTCCTCTACCTGCCAATATACAACCTCATGTTAGTACCACATTAGCATGGGATAATATTGACAGACTCGAAGAGACTCTTTCAGGTGAAGGCACTTCACACCGTGTAAACGGCATAGCAGTACAGGCGAGAAATTTGGCCCCCATCCCCTCACAGAGCAGCCACCTGGGATCACCAAAAGTAAGCAAAGGAGTATTGAGCCACTTGATGTTGTTGCTCTACCCATTTACAATGCAGGTGAGCGTCAAGCGCCCTACGCCAAGAGCATATGTTGAAGTAAACGACCAGGAAGCGTTAGAAAATGCCCGAAGAAAAAACCTTTTGTGGGTTTTAGTGCGCCTACATGCACAGGTGAGCCAGAAAGTTAGTGGATGGACTGGCTATAACATTTTGGTGCGCAACGAAATTGAGGCTCGTCAAGATAATATCGGATACCTCCCCACCATTGATGCGCCTGCCACTAGCATATCAACTGTTCATGAGATTTTGGTCTGCTCCCAGAAGATAAGAGAAGCTCTTGAACTGAAGAGCATAGTACTCGTATTTGATCAAGCTCTGTATGCCAAGGCAACAGAGATAGCTTGGAAACATCCAGACAAGTTTTCAGATATTGTTATTCGGATGGGTGTCTTCCATACAGTGTGCACACTTCTGTCCATAATCGGAAAGAGATTCCAAGACGCTAGTTTAAGGGACGTTTGCATTGAATCAGGGGTAATTGCTGAAGGTTCTGTGACAGGAGTTCTTGAAGGACGTAGATACAACCGTGCTGTCAGGTTTCATAAACTGATGTATGAAGCACTCCAAAGACTTATCTGGAAAGGATTTCAGACGTGGGTATACGTAGAAGTAAAGTTCCGCGAGAAGAAACAGTTTATCCAAGATTTCTTTGCCGGATTGAAACCTTTATACGATAACCTGTGCCAAAAGGAACAACAGAGGGTCTTGGATAGTCAAAGTTTCCCAGAGTTTATCACACTGTACGATATGTACCTCGACTATCTACGCAATAACAACGGGAAACTATCTAGTTTCTGGATGTGATACATTGATCTCGTGGATATTCCTCTGAATATGGTGAGAGCATCAAGAGAAGGGCATTGGGAGCTACATTTATCTGCCATTGAACAAATGATACCATGGTGCTTTGCCTATGATAACGTAAATTCTGCCCGCTATTTACCTGCATACCTGTCTGAGATGACCCACCTCGAAGAGACCCATCCTGAGGCTCATGAATTTCTTAAGTCTGGTGGATTCTCGGTCCAGATCGTTGACCAGAACCCCTTTGGTAGGGTTCCAGTTGATCAAACATGCGAGGAGACGGTCAATAAGGACACCCAGACAGCCGGGGGCACCAAAGGCTTCAGTCTTAAAGCAGGAGCAGTTAGCATGTATTATATAGTTTCTGAATTTCGCAGTATTTTTTTGAAGCAGCTGAGGGACATGCTAAATCTAAGCAAATCCAATTCTGCGCATACTGATCTTCAAAAAACAAGAATTGCAAGAGACGAGGCTGACGTGAAGTCGCTGATTGCTATGCTAGAAAGCAACTGGATAAATCCATTCAGTGCTGAGCAGCAGGATTTGGTATGTTTGTCCACCGGAAAGGTTGCCACCCAAAAGATAGAGGAAGACCTGTTGGGCGCAAAAGCTACCGGGGAAAAGGCATACAAAGAATTTCGTGCACAGCGCTTGGAGGCAAATCCGCCAGTCAAATTTCACGAGACCCTGAAGAAATCAAAGCTGAAGACATTCTCTGAACTTAACAAGAAGGTGAAATTCAAGAGTAAAACAGCAAACGAGATCATCCTAAAAGCTGATAGAGCTCGTTTTGGTCAAATGGTTATAATTGCAGAAAACAGACAACTTCACATGAGAGATGTCCTCTGTCATCCGTTGGGACCTCTTCCTTGGGCACTATCCGTAGTAGATGGGTCACTACGGAAAACCAGCAAAGCAGCACTAGCAAAGGAGCTGCAAAAGAATGTACCTGCTGCGGAGGAAATTGCTCAGCCATCTGCATGCATCATAGATGGCATGGTACTAGTTCAAAGGTTGAAAGGTGACCATAAGAAGTTTTCGGATGTTGCTGAGTCCTTGTTTGGAATTGTTCTACATGAGGGTGCGTCCTCGAAGAGAATTGACGTTATCTTCGATGTATATAGGGAGAATTCAATTAAGAATACAGAAAGAGAGCATCGAGGGGCTGAGTATGGAAATGAATTTAGAAATCTCCAACCCGACCATAAGGTGCAGCATTGGAGAAAGTTCCTTCTGGATCCACAGAATAAGAAAGCCTTAACAATATTTGTGTCCAAAGAATGGAAACAAGACAAGTATAAAAAAAAAGCTCACAGGCAAAGGTCATATTTGTAGCCTGTGAAGAAGAGTATCACCAAATCTCAACAGAGGCTCCCTTTACCGTCGGAGAACTTAACTCAACACAAGAAGAAGCTGATACAAGGATTCTTCTTCATCTCTCTCATGCAGCCAGATCGGATTACAGCACATTGATTGTGGCATCAGAAGATACAGATGTCTTCGTTCTTTGTGTGTCATTCAAGCATTTAATTCCGTCGTCAAGTGTGGAACATAAACAAGAGTTAGATACATCAGCATCACGAGTATAGTGCAAGCCCAAGGTCAAAATTTGTGCAGCAGTCTCCTTGGCATGCACGCTTAAAGTGGTTGCGACACCGTGAGTGCTTTTGCTGGGCGGGGTAAGATTGGTGCACTTCGAATCGTCAAAGAACAGAGATCCTTTCAGGAAATGTTTGACCTTTTAGGAGTGGAATGGGAACTCTCAGATGATCTATTTCAGATGCTTCAGAATTTCACCTGTCGTATGTACAGTTCCCGCCAAGGGACAAACAGCATCAATGAGCTAAGATATAGATTGTTCTGTTCAAAGAGAGGTAACATCGAGTACGACCAGCTACCACCTTGCGCTGATTGCCTGTATAAACATGCGTGTCGAGCAAAGTATCAAACAGGAATCTGGAGGCGAAGTCTTAAGAACTGCCCTGAAATTCCGAGTCCCTTAAGACGTGGCTGGATTCAGGATGAGAACAAGTTAGGGATTGATTGGATGAGTGGTCAGCCAGTTCCTGCAACAGTTTTAGAGCTACTCTCTTCTTCTTGCACAACATCTTGTGGGCTCCCGAACTGCAGCTGCCTAGCGAATGGTCTTAAGTGCACAGGCATGTGCCGGCTCTCCGAGTATGATAACAGGCAAGAAGAACAAGTTGTCATAGTAGACGTCGATGCTGATGATGACGAGAGCGACGAGGACTAGAATATGTGGTCTCTCAGCATATTTGCCGTGGCTGTCGACATGATATATTGCCCACAGAAGAATACAGTCATTGCTAGTCGCTGCTACATTTTAACATATGACTTGCTAAATGTGCACCCAAAATACATAAAAACAAATGGTCATTGTAAGAGGAACTATAACGTTTTGCATGTCACCCTCAGACATCCAAAAAGTATGGCTTCGCAGAAAAACCACAATTAGTGCTTTTGCCGGAACAGTTTGCAACTATGGTTTTTTAGTTTATAGTTTTGAGAGCAGCTTCTTTCACAGCTTGAATTCTGAGGATTTTGCATGTTCCTTACAGTTCTGATCGTTTTGGGGCACTTCAGGGGACAAAATTGGCATGTTTGAAAATCAAAGATGGCGGATCCAATATGGCCGCCAAAAAGGTAATGTCATAATATAGCAGCCTCATAGGTAGCTATAACACCTGAGTCAAACTAGTATCTAGTTGTCATCTAGAACTATCATTTAACAGTTTTTTCAAGCAATTCATCTTTATTACTTTAGTTAATATCGACCCTCTAGTTTAAATGGCTACTTTTCTATATTACCATGGCAACAAACACCAGAATTCATCTAATTTTGCTACAAAAGTCTCAAAAATCACTTGCAAAACAGTGGTACCATTTAATCATCTAAACGTGTCCCCAAAACATGAGTAAAAACATAAGGAAAAACTTATGTATGTACATTTATTTGACATTGTAGAAAGCCGAGTGACGTCATTTCATCACGTAATAAACCCTATAAAACTACTCATTTGACGTGGTTATCATACATTAAAATAAACTAGAGGAGTCATAGTTTTTAAAAATATAAGCCACTCTTTGTCCCTCTTTTTAGTACCAAATCATGAAATTTGAGGTCCTGGCCCATGGACTAAACGTATATAATTTATTTTTCCCCAGAAAACATATGCACAGTTAATTTTGTTTCCCGAGAATCTCAATGTTCCGCCGAGGGAAATGTTGAGATTCAGGTTAATTCCATTTTTCTAGATCCAGTAACTGAGAGTGAGGTACATAAAGAAATCTTAAAATTAAAACCAAACATTACCTTATTATAGGAAATTAACGCTCCATGAAATTAACGCGAATCGTTAAAATTCGCGTTAATTTAAGTCGCGTTAATTTTGTTGAGCGTTAATTTCCGCGACGTTAATTAAGTGCAGCGTTAATTTCCGCGCTCTTAATTTCCAGTATCTTAACCCCAATTTTGGAACTTGTCCAGATATTCTTGACACCCAAAAAACATTAACTACAAGCTTTCTTTCTTTCCATTTACCCTTTATTTTTCATCTTTCACAAAAGCTAGGGGCGAAGGTTTACAATATTTCGAGTTCATCTTCATCATTGTCGCTGTCAGAAGTGATGTCAATATCTTCTCCTTTGATTTCGCGTAATTAATCGCGTTAATTTCCTTTATTATGAAATTCTAGCTCCTCTTTCGCGTTAAGTTTGCTTTATTCGAAAGTCGTTTTCCATTAAATTCGCCTTAATTTAAGTCGCGTTAATTTCCAATACCTTAATTTCATGGAGCGTTAATTTCCTATAATAAGGTATGTTAAGGAATAATGTTAAAAATTTATGTCAATACTATTAATATGCCTTTGTTGTTCACATGGTTGGTCTTCCGACTCGCGTCAATCTAACCTCTCTTTCAAGAGCCAATCATTTCTATCGCCCTAAGGGAGTGTTCGTATAAAGTAGAATGCATTCCCGCGTTCGCCCCCTCTTGCTTTCACCATCACGGCGATTACGTCTCTGCGTGAAATCTTTTTCTTGTCAGGCAAGTCCTATTATTTTTTTGTAACATCTCTATAACACTTAGCTCTGTAACCGACTTAGCGCTTTCACGCCTGCCATTTTTTCGTACATTCCATATTCATTTTTTTAAAACATAAGTCCTGGGGGAGCCTCGTGTGTTGATTCTCGGACACTCTTGTATCACGTCTTGTATCCACTGTTTAAATAGCTTCATTGTTGATAGTCCACTTCTTGATCATCGTCTTCTTTTCCACTAGGCCGCCCAATTTAAATGGCATGGTGTAAGGGGCCGAACAGTTGAACTAAACTATTCACTGTGATCTCAGTCCGCGTGGTGAAGTCGTTTGCGCCCATTATTGTTATATTACAGTTGGGAACTAATGATCTTTCCCACCTAGATCCCTCAGTCGTAGCCTCGGCAATAGAGGTCTTAGTAGGTATTTTGTACAACGAGCACGATGTGCAGCAAATTTGTGTTTGTCAAACGCTTAATTGCAAAAATGATGCTGCCTTAAACGCACGTGTTATTACGGGTAATAGCATGATTTGTGGTGATATTTGGCCTAAATACCGCGAGTGATATTTCGAAATTGTTTGAAACATCACGAGTGGTATTTATGCCAAATATCACGTACTGGTTTTGATACTGCTTAACCAATGGTTAAAGCTAACCATGCTTTGAGCAACTAAGCTCTGGTTGACGTTGGTTGACGTTACAGGCTTCTCGGCCCAGTCCCCTGTAAGGAGCAATTTTTACTTCGTGAACCGGGATTTTGATCGCCAGTTAAAAATCCAGATTGAGCTCAAATCCCATTCTGTTGCCTGTTTTTGCATGTTATATGTTTCTACTTTTTAAAGAGAAAGATACGGGCTATGGGTTATAGGCACGTTAAGCTGAAATACCACTGTTCTAAGCCAATCAAATTGCGGAAATTTCTTATTTAGTAGTATAAAAGCTCCTACGAAATATCTCAAGGTACTTTAAGAGCCAATTCCCTATTGCTTCTTTTGGGGTAACAGAGATTTTTTGAGAGAGAGAGATATTTCGCCCGTAGTCAGAACTGGCCGGTCAGACCATGGCTGGAGCAGTCATTTTGACGATGAAAAGGCTTTTCCCAAGAGTTTTTGCTGAAAAACCATCTCCTTTGTGCATAGTATTTAGGACTTGACAGATCTGGATGGATAGTTTTGATTAAAAGCGAAATTCTTGTTACTACGGGAATGGTCTGGCGGGTCAGTTCTGACAAATGGAAAACGCCCTAATAAACTAGTGCATCCTGATTATAAGTATTACCGAAGTCTCAGGGAGGCCCTTTTAAAGTCGTTGCATTCCTGGGCACGTTCTGGCGAACAGCCCAACTACTTTGTCGCAACCATTTTCCCTTGACCACTTCCTGTTTGCTTATCTGGTTTTTATTTCAAACCAAGCCGCGTGCCCTATAATATCCTTCCCGGCTACCGAGGCCAAGGAGAACTAACTCTGCTTGGACAGTACGAATCAAGGTACCAACAGCAGCTCCGGTGATCGACCCGCTCTATTGCTATTTAGCCCATGCAAAAAGATAGAAACGACACGTTTCTTTTTTCCTGCAAACGGTTCATCCCAGCGAGTAATGAAAGGGTTCATAACTTCCCCTTCATGTCTGATTTTTTTTTCATCGCGTATGCTTGAAGAGGTTGCCTGATTATACCGAGTCAGGATTTGAGCCAGTATTCGACGCAGGACTCGACAATATTAATTTTTCGCTTTTCCACCATTTCCACCTCCTGCAAGTCACATTGGCTCGAGTCCTGGCTTGAAGTCCTGGCCCGAGTCCTGGCCCGAGTCCTGGCCCGAGTCCTGGCTTTGATGTTAGTTTATCTCATGCTTGACTAATTATTTCAGAACATGGAGTCTTGAAACAGCTGTCTTCCTTAAACCCCATCAAAGCCTTTGGCCCAGACCAGATTCCATCCTGGTTTCTCAAAGATTATGCCACAGAAATTCAAGTTGCTCCAATACTAACAGACATCTTTCAAGACTCGCTGATAGACAGTGGCAGTGTCCCCCGCAGGTGGAAAGAGGCTAATGTGTGTGCAGTTTTTAAAAAGGGAATGTTAGTAATCTGACCCAGCCAACTGTAGGCCTATATCTTTCACTTGTGTTGCATGGAAGATTCTCGAGCATATTGTCCACAGCTTCATTATGAAACATCTAAACAACTATAACATCTTAACAGACTGTCAGCATGGTTTTAGAGCAGAGAAATCCACAGAGATGCAGCTAATTCTCACCTTACACGACATGGCAAAGGCCATTAAAAGCTCATCTATCCATGTGGTCGTTTTGGTCTTTGCCAAAGCCTTTAACAAAGTCCCTCATAGGCTCATAGGCAACTTCTAATGAAGCTGCAGCACTAAAGAATCCGAGGTCCTTTCGTAAATTGCTTAGAGTCGTTTCTTACACAACGTTTTCAATCTGTGTTTGTGAAGGCCAAACATCAAGTCAATGTCCGGTGACTTCTGGCGTACTCCAGGGTACAGTCCTCGGCCCATTACTCTTCTTATTATATATAAACGACTTACCAGACTATGTACAGCAATCGTCAGTCAGGCTTTTTGCGGGCGATGCCCTACTTTACGGCGTTGTCCCAAGCGATGCGGACTGGAACCTTCTTCAATGTGACCTACAGCTGCACGCAGGCTTGAATCCTGGCAGTGTCATTGGCAAATGGAGTTTAATCCTAACGTCTCACATAAGAACAATCCGCCACAGAGAAAATATGTCTTCTGTGGTGTAGAGTTGGAACAGGTGGATAGTTTCCCATACCTTGGGGTTAGCATCAGTAACAAGCTCAAGTGATTAGCCTATGTTTCCATGACAGCAGCTAAAGTAAACGAATCATTGGGTATAATACAGCGTAACCTTTGGAATTGTCCCAGGAACTTCGTGAGAGAAATAGTATATACATCCCCAGTACGCCACAACCAGAATACGCAAGTGCGGCTTGGGACCCGTTCAGAAAGATGTCAGTACACTGGAAAGGGTTCAACGCAAATAAAGCAGCATGGTTCTGCCCATAGAATTACAATAGATACCGTAAATGATCTATTAAACGCCCGGGGCGTTTGTTAAAGTTTAGGGGTCCAAGAGGGGGCGTTTAAAAGATGGAAGGCGTTTAAAAGGGAGAGGCGTTTATTATCGTAACTCGTTTTAACGACCTCAACAAAACTGTATACAATACGCTTTCGGCGAAAAACGTCTGTGTGTTAACAGAATCTCGACTGCGGGCTGACGACTTTTGCACTCCAAGGTTTCTATTTATTTTTTCCTCTTTTGCTACAATCAAAAGGGTGCTTTTACGAGTGCGCACCGAGATCAAGAAGGTCAGAGCGCTATCCTTACTTTGAACTTGAAATCATGAACATGGCATAAAGCAAAAACCGATGTTAATCAAGCAATGAAATTAATAAATTGATTGATTTTGCTCTATTTTGCCATTTTCTAGTATTTTGGAGCAATTTTCACGGGGGCGTTTATTAGAGAGGGGCGTTTAATACAAACTTAACGGAGTTTAAGTAGAGTGGGCGTAGATTAGATCATTTACAGATTTATCTATATACCAGTGTTACGGACATGATTGATTGACTTGTTCCAAAAGGAGACAATTTCCCAGGGGGTGGGGAGTTGCTTCCCGATGTTTTTTCCAGATCTGAGTAGGATTAGTGACTTATTAATTAAATAACAGCTTCTCTGTTGGGCAAGCTATCAGTTAATTTACCTTAGGCCTCTTAAGGCATGACTACCTAATTAAATATGCATATTTTAGTAAGTGGTATTTAGAACGGTTTCCTTCCATTGGTGCTCCTGAAAAGTGAACTACAAATGTGGTTCAACGAAAAAAAACACGTGAAACGTGATTTAAAATAACACAGGACATCACTTCGTCAATGACGTCGCAAAACACGTTTTCCTTAAACGGGGAAGGGTTGCAAACCTTAATCTTAGGAATTTTTGCTACCAAAATGTTACATAAACAGTATAAATCGCAAATTCGCCTTGTAAGATTGGAAATGTTATTTATCCTATTAGCTATTTAACTGATTAAAAAGTCACGTGACCCTTTTCCCTTTATTTACCGATTCCTATATAACGTAAACACACATACAAGGCGAATTTATTAGAACCTTTTTAATAGCCTCTGAAATGTACCTAAAAGAACTTGTTGCTCTTTCATTATCCTTTCCCCATTTTAGAGTAAATATGTTGACGGTTAATTCTCAATTATCAGTCACGTGACGAAAATTTGAGCTTCGAAAATGCACTCATATTGGTAAGGACATTAAGTCTCATTTGTAGTTCAATTTTCAGGATCATTGATAGAAGCAAACCGTTCTAAATAGCACTTTACTACATCTAAGACAAAGAATTTGCTGAGACTTTTTGAAGATTTTAATGTGCAAAATGTTATTGCTGAACCAACCCGCATAACTTATACCACAAAGTCATTGATTGATCTTATTGTTACCACCAAGGTGGATGTTGTGCGATGCACAGGAGTAATGCCACTAGGTATATCCGACCATTGCCTAGTGTATGCAACGCTTACATTGGGCAGCAAAAGACCACCGCCGAAGATTATTCGCACCAGAAACTTTAAAAATTTTAATGCAGCGAATTTTAAGGCTGATATTGAAAAGATTCCTTTTCATATCTTGGAAATTTTTCATCACAAAGACGATGCGCTCTGGGGATGGGAACAATTGTTTAAAGATGTATGCAATGCTCACGCCCCGTTTAGGATGTGAAAGTGAGAAGTGTGTCTGCTCCGTGGATTAACAACACAATGAGGCACAAAATGAATCGCAGATTTAAATTATTCAAAGAGGCAAACCGGACAAAGGATCCTAGCAAATGGGCTGCATATAAGAAACTTAGAAATGAAATCACAGCTGATATACGCAGAGCCAAGGCTAAGCATTTTAAAGATCTATTAGCTGATGTCAAAACCACTGCAGAGTACTGGAACCTGCTTTCAAAGGCGAATAACCCTAAATTAAGGAAATCGATAGGTCCATTGAAAAGAGAGGATGGATCGCTCGCAGTTGATGACAAAGAAAAATCAAACCTGGTCAACGATTTCTTCTCTAACATCGGAGAGAAACTGGCAGACAGTTTCCAGCCCCAATATCTATCTCACCAGGCCACGTCAACTAAGATTGTTCCCTGTGTCAATAACATTGCACTATCGCCTTTGCCCATTGAGAGAAAATTAGCTAATGTCAAAACAAATAAAGCGACGGGACCCGACGACATATCACCGAAAATAGTCAAGGAAGCTGGAGATGCATTGCTGTCCCCGTTGATGTTCCTTTACAATATGAGTTTGAAAGATGGTTACGTCTTTAGCCAGTGGAAGACTGCGAGAGTCAATCCTGTTTTTAAAAAGGATGACGAGACTGAAATCGGAAATTATCGCCCCATATCTCTTCTCAGTGTTCCGAGCAAAATGCTCGAAACCATTGTTGCTGATTCGATCATTCACCATGCGTTTATTGAAAATAGATTAATTACAGACAAACAATGGGCTTGCAGGAGAGGATATTCTACAGAGCTGTTGCTAGTACATATGACAGAAATTTGGAGGAGTGCCATTGATTCAAATAAAGTTGTTGGTATAGTGCTGGTAGATTTCCAGAAAGCGTTCGACTGTGTCTCCCATAATGTGCTATTACGTAAATTAGAAAATGATTTTGGAATTAATGGAATGCTACTCGACTGGCTGCGCAGTTACCTTGACAATAGAAAACAATATACTGTCCTAAATGGTATAGCATCAGATCTTAACACTGTTAAATGTGGAATACCGCAGGGTTCCGTTCTAGGACCGACCTTATTTTCTCTTTACACAAGTGATTTACCTGAAGCTATAACCACTGCGACAACCTACATGTATGCTGATGATACTACCCTATATTGCATTGGCGATTCTATCGACGCAGTAATTTCTGAACTTAACAAAGCTTTGGAAGAGCTTCTATACTGGTGCAAAACTAACTCCCTTGTGCATCATCCAAAGAAATACGAAGCAATGATCCTCCATCGTGGAAGATTCACTGGCCCATTGAAAGAGTTAACGTTGGCCCAGCACACCATCAAATGGGTTGCACACTCTCGTCTATTAGGCGTATTGATAGATGATCAACTAAACTGGTCTAAACATGTTAGTGTTGTTAAAAAAGGCTTTGTTGATAAGTTAAACTTGTTAAAACGTAGCAAATTTCTTCCAAAGAATATGTTATTAGACTTGTATTTTAGAGTTATTATGCCGTCGATCGTATATGGTATATCAGTATGGGGAGGCCTCACAAATAAGGAAGGTTTTAAGGCATTAGAAGCACTGCATTGTAGAGCTGCGAGAATTATCCTTGAGCTACCTTGGGAGATATCTAATGCAGATGTTATGAAAAAGGCTAATTGGTCTTCTTGAGCCTTTATGTATAAAATTAGCTTAGCTAAGCTTATGTATAAAATCCACAATAACCTGACTCCAGACGCTATGTAAGCTATTATTAAGAACAATGATAACATCAAGCGATATCAACTTAGGAAGAAACTGAAAATTGATGTCCCTCGTTTTAACACCAACTACATGAGGAACTCTTTAGCTCGTAGAGGAGCAATAGTTTGCGAACACGTTGGTTCCTCAACTTAATGACGATATAGACAATGTTACGAAATATGCGATTATGGCAAGACGGTCAAAGGCTCTGCTACACCTAGATTTCGACTGTATCTCCCCTCAAACATTGACCAGAAGGGAGGAAGATTTTAAGTATAATTAGTGTTAATAATTAGTCGATACTAGAGTACCACCTTGTACTTTAGAATCTTAAGCTTTTATCGTTTTAGACTTGTAAGTAGCTATATGATTTTAGCTGGTGTATATCCTATTTATTTTCTAATTCATTAATTATCTTATTTAATTATTTAGACACGACCCCACAAGCGAAGCGTCGCTTTAAATACTTATCGTGTATAAATAAAGATTATTGATTGATTGATTTATTATCAAAATATGCATATTTAATTAGATAGTCATGCCTTAAGTGGCCTGAGACTCTTGACCAGTGTTTCAAAACAAAAATTTAAGTTTCCATCGATTATCTTTTATATCTACAGTCGGCTGAATGCTTGAGCTTTTCAATTCAGTGACGAACATTAGAACAGATTCAAAGGTCGTTGCTTCGATTATATATTAATCAGAGGAGAAATTATGCTGTTATGAGCACCTTCTTAATTGTGACAACGGTGGAAACTGAGCAAAGCTGACTACCGCGCAGTAACGAATAAATATAATAATTAGAATATCCCCTAGCAACTAATTTAATAGAACCACACTTCTTTGCAAAATTCCACACACAAATAATATCAGCTAGTTTCACGGGTCACGAATAGTGGTAACAAATATTTTTCGCGTTCACGTAAAAGTTATAACACAATTAGGCGTCACGGAAAAACTTTTCTTAGAACCCGTACTATTTCAACCCCTAACATTTCAGGCAGATCGTGTAAGCAAAATAGGAACAATTCCTGATACAGTTACCAGAAGTTAACTCTTTCTTCGTTATAGTAGCACGTAGGATGAATATGTAACTTAAATGATATAACAAACAAGTGAATAGTGTTTTTCGCGGGCGCTGATTGGCTAGCTATAGGGTCCTTCAGGTGCAGTCGCGTACTTTTCAATTCCGAGCAGCCAAAAAGAAACCAAACATCTTTGTCTTCAAAGTTCCGAACTGCACAGTTTTTCTTGAGTGGAGTGTCGGATCCAAAACTGATTTAGGATCCTAATATTGACAGTCGTCAAGTCTTTCGTTTCGTTCAGCAAATTGTTTGACTTCATTCTATCGCCTAAACTGTTATGCTACAAACGTATAGTGATTTTTTGGTCCACCAACTAGGGTGGCATACATTGAACGCGTAAACATAATTATTCACCTCAGTGTCGGTGAAAGAAGTAATTCTTTACCAAGCAACTTCCCGGCTCTGTAAATATCCACCAGCATTCAAATAACTCCGCAGAACTTCGGTAATAATATTATTTTATTTGTTGATTTAAACGTGTCTTCTTTAAGGGAAAACATTTCCAGAGCACTGCAGGTGTTTCCTGGGATAGTCAGCTTGTCTTCAGTTACTGGCCGCTCCTTTCTGAGTGTCTTGTTAGAATACTGAAATAGCGTGATACAATATATAAAATAGGCTTTATTTAAATATCAAGTACACAGCTAGTACACACACTCGTGTACCCGCGTTTGCTAGACCAGGAATAAAAAATATAAATAACAATATACTAGAAACGAAGCTTTTCCTAAAAGGACGTAACATTTTTTTTTTAATTGTAGGTTTCACCTCGTATTCAGTGAGGTCAAACTAAATTAAACGTCAGCTGATCGGGGATTGGACATGGGGTAATTCTGTTGCCAAACAATTGGGTCAAATAATTCTAACCATCATCAGGGGCGTTTGTGGGTGTTCATAGATAACAAAGTAGGTTAAAGCTCAGTCTTCTTTCTTTGCGCAATCTACCGACGTGTCATTCAGCAAATTTAAGAAAAAATTGCTTATGTCTCTATCAGGGCATTTTTAAAGTTGGTCAGCTTTCTTGAGTTATATGGAGCCCACTCGAGACAAAATTATTTTGAATGAAGGGTACAGTCGAACCACCGCTAAACAACGGCCACTTTTTTCGTCCCGGCGGACAAAAAAAACATACATTGACTCTTTTTTAAAACCTCTTTACAACGGCCACTTTGTTCTGCCCCCAAAGTGGCCGTTGTAGAGAGGTTAAACTGTAATCGTAGAAAGCGTTCACTGAAGCAATGAGTATATGTACACCCACCATAACAAACAGAGCCCCAATGGAGGGGGACTTGTTCAAAACAGAGTCTATGGAGTTCAGACTTTTCAGAGCACCTTTGACTCTCCAGTGGTCCGGTTTATATAGGCTACGAAAACCAGAATATGATAAATCATACATGAGCCTAGCAGCACTAACATTTCCCATGGCGAGAAAAGCATTACCGAGGAGATGTCGAGTCTCTGCCAAAAGGTGATCCCTAGCGTTCCCTTTGTCCATTCTCAGGAGAGTCTCAAGGGCTTTCATGTGTAGGTGCACTGCCTGTTGGGGCTGTCTCAGCGCACAATAAGCTGCACTTAGACTGTTCAATGTCGTTGGAACAGAGGTGTGATCATCACCCCAGGTTTGCTTAAAAATGTCCAGCGCTCTTTGAAGAACCTTTGTGGCTTTCCGTGCTTCGCCAATGCGGGTATATACCACACCTAGGTCATTCAGGGCCTCGCCTACTATAAAATGATTTGCGTTAAAAACTTTTTCCTTGACACCTAGTGAGCGTTCTAAAAGTTCCTGAGCTTTTTGCAAATTTCCCTTGTCCCTGTACATAAATCCCAGAAAATTTAACGCCTCGGCCACATGAGGATGGTTAGATCCATGGAATTCCTGGAGTATTTCCAATCCGAGTTCTGAATAATATATCGCCGTGTAAAACTCTCCTAACTCTCTCCGTGGGCCATATGTTTGCTGTAATATTGCCAGTGACTGATTATATAGTTGCAGAGCCTCACTATGCTTCCCTTGACGACTATAGACTACTGCCAAGTTGAGAAGAGACCCTGCGATGTAGGGATGACTCGGGCTCAGTAATCTTTGCAGTAATTTCAATGAGCCCTCGTGGTATGCTTGTGCAAGGTTTAAATTAGCGAGATATCGATATATAACACCAAGTTTTTGAAAAGTTGTAGCTCTTTCAAGGACAGATTCCTTTTGCTCTATTTGGCCTTCACTTGCGTTGTCTTTCACGAGATTGTAATTTTGCCCCCCACTTTTACGATTAACATCCAATGCAAGTCCATGAAGATCTTTTGACTTGTAGGGATATCCTAAAGTTCGATACATAGACCCTAGAAGGTTTAATGTAACTGAGGTATCTCTACCTTTAGATGTATTGGGCACCATTTTTAGTACCCCAGTGAAAGTTGTATTTAGTGCCAACATGAGATCTTCATTTTTTGAACTTGTTGCTCCGCTGTGTAAACACACTACCAGGAGCACTATTTGCAAATCATACCGGTCACCTCTGATTGTCTGCAAGTTTGTCAAATTTACAACTTCGTTGAGTCTGAACACGTTTGTTGCTGGTTTTATTATGGCAGGCCCGGAGAATCCTGAACTGTGCGAGACAAATCGTAGAAACGTATCTGTAAAACGGGTTGACATGATATCGGCTACTTGTAAGTGTTCCCTCGTAGAAAAGACACACATCGAGGACAAAATTTCTAGACATTGAGAACCAAAAGAACTGTTAGGGTCTGTCAAGGAAGTGTTGTACACATTTGAGATGGTTGCGTTCAGTTGGTGTTCAAAAGATAAGGCGAGCCTTGAGAAAATACCCAGTAGTAAGACACGGCTTTCAGGATTGCTTGGAGGGGCAACAGCAGTCAGATTACAACATGTCGAGTTAAGGCAGTTTGGTTTTTGCTACTTACCTTGCAGACCTGTCGAAAAGCTTCACGAATCACCTGATGGCTAGAGAGGGTTTGCTTTCCTTCTTTGCCTGCCACCTTAAAAAGCACGTTTCTTAGAGAGTTCCGAATTTGAGCTTCTGTGAAGTGCTGGTGAGAATTCTTTTTCAAAAAATCCAACACATATGCCAAACTGAGTGGGGAGGTGTCGGTGTAACCAATACAAGCAAGATCTCGAATCACGGGGTCATTTTGCGCGCTGAGATTCACAGCTTTGAGAACTGCCGCGTACATTGGAATTGAATATTTCGAAGCGTCACTTTCTCGCCACTCAATTTCTTCTTCCATTCCAAGAGAAGGAATATCTCTTTTAAACTCAGATATGTAATCCAGATATCCATAGTCTGCACGCTTTGGTGGACCTTCGCGCACACTTTCAATGTAGATAGCTGCTGTTGATAGTGCTAGAGGCTGGTGTCCAAGAATGTATGAAAGTTCATTGGCATGGTTTTCGCTATCCTCTTTCAGCCCGGTTATCGATTCAAGTAATTTGACCGAGTCAGTTGGTATCATGCCTTCATAAAGATCCTGTACATACACGTAATCGCTCAGCCTTTCTAAAGACACACGTTTTTGTACAGTAATGATGACAATAAATGTGGCGAAATGACTACTTCCGGGTTCGAGGTTGAGGTTGCTAAATAACAATTTCAAATCTTGTACGGTGTCAAAAATCAAAACAGGCTGGCTGTTTCTCTCCTCTAGTAGTTCTTTGAGTTTAGTAAAAAGGATAGAGAGTTTGATGTTGGTTTTTTGTACACCTTCGTTTGAAAACAAGTCAGCGAATTTGAAATTTAATTCTTCTTTTAGTTGCTTTATGCCATCCGCCTTTTTTCCGGAATGACTACAAAGAGCTAAAACCGCATCTGTCAGACTTGACAAAAGAGAAGTAACGCTAGCTGCATCAATGGTAATAACGTCCACCGGTCTTTTGTTTTGCTTCATTGATTCGAACAAACGACGTCCAACTTGTCTAGCAAGCTCAGATTTACCCGAGCCTGGTCCGCCGATCAAGTACACATGAACTTGTTTTCCATCATGATCTTTAGACAATCTCTTTATTTCTCGCGTCACGTTGAAAACTTCTTCCAGGCGCCATATCCAGCGATGTCTTGGAGGCCATGAAACCTCGTTGTAATAAATGCGCGACAACTCAGCCGGAAACAGAAACTGCCAAAGTTGAGTTGCTGGCGCTACGATCGTGCCAGCCAAAGATAATACAAATACCACTAATGTCAGTGCAACAATGAGGGAAACGGTATTTGGGTATTTGCTCCTGATTGGCTCCAAGACAATTGTCAGCCACGGACGATATCTTTCAGCTAACCTCCAAAGTAAAGAAGATAATTGTGTTTTCCAATTATCCGGTTGTTGTGCTGCCGTTGTACTGTCGTTTGACTTTGAGCTTGACGGCCTTGATGTTACTTTCCTTTTCTTAGCTCGGGTAGGGCCTTGAATTCCAAGAGGTAAAATTGCCCTCCCTGTGGAACGAGTGTTCGGAGTTGCTTGGCTTCGTGTTGAAGGCATCTTTAACCTGGGCCTTCATCGCTTCATTCTGTATTAACGCACCTGATATTTACCCGGAAGTGAACCGATGTTATTTCATGAAACGAAACGGCATAACCAAAGTTAAAAGACCAAAAAAGTGGTCATTAAATTGCCCATTAATCGTTTTTTAGAAAAAAAAAACTTACGAATATCAAGGAACTTTGTCAGGATTTGTCGTCGCCTGACATATTTGAAACCACAATCCTTTTGTCCCGCGCTCCTTTCAGCATAAAAATTCCCATGACCCCTTGCGCCGCGCCTGGATAAGGGGAAAGGAACACGTAAAATTTTATTTTCTTTAACGACATTAAATAGACCTTGTCACGGTTTTCGACGCCATCTTGACGAGTAGGCAAACGCGTGAGAAATTACAGTGTTTGTATGAGAATCTAATGTCGAATAATTTCGGTAGAACGACTGTTCTGAAAAAAATATGAATTGTAAACTAAATTGAATTGAATTGATTGTTTTGTTTGCTTTGTTTAAGGATCGGAACACCAATGTGACCTGACTGTGATCATGTAAAAATGCTCTATTGAAAAAGAAAAAAAAAAAAAACAGGCAAAACAAAACAAAAGAAAAATAAAATTGGGACTTCAGCTGGATTTCCACACGTATTCCTGTGAACAAAAAAATTGCACCTACTCCAACTATTGGAAATTAAAAAGAACATATCATTTTGAGAATGATGTTCATACACAGGCACAGGCACAGGCCAGTGGTGAATCCAGGGGAGGGGCCCAGTGGGCCCAGCCCCCCTTTTAATTTTAGACTAAACTGAGGCCAAAGAGCCAAAAAAAACTTTTTGGGAGACTGCGCCCCTCCCTTATCTAAGGGAGGGGGGCCTGGGCCTCCCCCTTATCTCAAGGTCTGGATCCGGCACTGCAGGCATCTGGTTTCTAGTCCAGAAGCTCTACCACTGAGCTACAGGAGACTTGTGGTAGGTAGGGAAATTAAACTAGGTACTGTATGTGACCGCCATGAACATGTTATCAGAAAAGCTTTCAAAGATTGTCATCCTTAACAACCCTGCATTTACCAAATGTTGATTCAAGACTGCGGCTTACATGCATATGTTGTAATTCAATTTTATCCTTGGAAATACGAGTTTAAAAATTTGTTACCATACATTACCATACCCCAAAACAAAGAGAGACAAAATTTAAACCAAGCTTAAAATTGAACCCCAACATATATATTTGGGGATCAGGAAAGTGTAGGGGAATTTTTGTTAGTGACTATAGTGTACATTTGCAACAAAGCCACAGGTAAATATCATCTTTATTTGAGCAAAACTGCTGATTTAGTGCTGGTAAAAAAACATTTACTTACAGAGCTTACAATGAATAAGAAGAGAACAATATAAACTGAAGATGCTTAAAATTAAATATGAGATATTCAGACATGCATTTTATGTTACTGACAGATCATTTCAGGAAATGAGAGAATTACATGTAGTTAAAAAAATACTGCACTACTTTAATCACCAGTTTATCAGTAATCTTGACCACTATAAAAATGTTTCTTTTTAGTGTCTTCAGATTATTATTGTAAAGACAAATAGCTTTAACTGTACAAAAACTGTGATGTTTGAAGCTACACTCTTTGCTCTGTGGACATCCCAACCACAGGGTGCCCACACAAGCTGATTGTGTAACTGTTCGGTATCCTTAATATAATAGTTGCAATTTTGCGCTTGAATAATAAATTTATTTCAAGTACACGTAGCTGGTTAGTCATACAAACAGCTTGTGTGAGCTCCCTGCACCTAAAACAAGATTAGCTGGTGGGCTTTGATTTATAGGTGGATAAAAATCCATTTTTTTTATAAGCTTCTTAATTCACCTTATCAAAGTTATGATAAACAGTGACAAAGGTAAGGAAAAAACTTTACACTTTGGATGTTATTGAAAAGCTTGTTTTTAAGTTGAGTTTGATTTATTAGTCAGTACAATTGGCCAGTGTGATAATTAATAATCACACTTCAGAAAAATCAGCAGCTCCCTGGTTAGTTTCTTCTGAACGTTGTTGCTGTGGCTGACGTTTTGTCTCTCTTTCATTGACCTTCGACTGAATGAACACCTGAAAAAAAGGAAATCACTTCTTTAAACCAGCTTCTTATTAACATGGACCTGCATTGTATTTGTAAATTTTCACACACATAAACACAATGTGCCAGAGACCAATATACACTGTATACAGTAACACTATGGAGAATCCTTGTTAATTCTGCCTCATTGAAAAAAATTATGCTTATTATTGACTAATGAAGCTAAAATCTCTGAACATTGAAGGAGCATAACAATTTCAGTTATCTCTAAACATTTGAGCCTGATATACCAAATCATTTCAGGGAAATTCTCTTTCAAAAACCCCAAGAATAGTTCATTAAAATTTTGCCACATAGCAATCTTGCAGTGCTTGATTGCCCATATTTCCTTTGTTATTGATTGCAAAGAGCTGAAAATTGCACCAACTTCTTAAATTAACCAGTTCTTTCAACATGTAAGCGTAATAATTGTACATGCAGTGAAGTCTTCTATGGGTTGACTTTGTATGCTAATGACCTCTGCAAGGATTCGCCTAATACATATAAGAGAAATGAGAGATGACTTATTTCTCATTTGAAAGTTTGTTATAATTATAATACTTTGTTATAATTATATATAATACTTCTACCCAACCAACATGTACATGTATCATACCTTTGATCCATCAATGAAGTGACTTGGCTCATTGAGTGCTTTTTCTGCAGATGCAGGAGAATCAAATTCAACAAAGCCATACTTTTTTGATCTTCCAGACTTATAGTCCTGTCAATGATTACAGAAATAATAACAATGAAGTATATAATTAATTTTGATCAAAAATTGAAGATGGACTGTTACTTTTTTGTGTATGGTCTTGCTTCAAAGGACACAGCTGTGTTCTAAGAAAAACTGTTACATTATCAGTCTAATTATTCTTCTGAACCTTGAAAATTCAGGTGTGCAGCATTATAAGATGTGCAAAAGTTAACAATAGCTTATAAAATGGTTGACAAAATATGGCAAAAGTTACTCACAGGAGTCATGGCCATATATTATGCTAATTCTCCTGGATACGGCACTGATCTCTGACTCTCCTGAACAGATGGGTCACCAAATCTCCCAGATAAATTGGACTTTTGAGCTTTTCTGTGCTTTAGTTGGAAATTTTGCCCATTTTTTTTGTTTTAGTTTCTGGGCCATTTTTGCACCTAAAACACTGACCAAAAGACCCCCACCATCTATGCAGGCTATCTTTTTCATGAAAGGGGAACTTTCTGAAGTGATGTTCTTGATCAGCTTTGTATTGCAAGGGCGGATGCAGGATTTTTTTTAGGAGAGGGTGCACTCGTCTCTTGCTCTACTTCAACACCAATAAACCACAGTTTTTTTTTTGCAGAATACCAGTTGTATTAGAAAACTGCAGGTCATCTAAGGGAGGGGGGGTGCGTACCCCCTGCACCCTCCTCCTAGATCCGCCCCTGTATTGAACACCCTTCAGTTCCCCTTATATTATTTTGTCAAGAAATAACGTTACATTTTAAAGTTCTCCAGACCTTAACCAGCATCTTTTTTTCAAAAATGACAGTAGCATACATGTGCATGTATATCCTCGCAGGTCTGCCCTAACCCCAACATTTATTTTTTACCAAAGTCTTTGTAAAAAACACTACGGAATTGGGCCTATTGATTTGCGTCAATAGTGAATGCAAATTTTTCTGTAAATCAAATGTCTCCTATTATTTTGTAGGTGGAAATTGGTGAAACACCTTGATTGTTTTGGAGACAATAAAAGAACAAAAGATTACCAGAATGATCGTCAAGTTATTTCCATGTTGCTGGTGAAGCAGCAAAAAATTATGCTGAAAGTATTATAAGTAAGAATGCCACTATTTTGAGCAGTGGTAAGAATAATGGGAACCCGCCTGTATCTATCTTCATTAATTGAGTTTACAGCATTTTTCACTACGGAATTCCAGAAAAACAAACGAGAAGTCAAACGGTTTGAATTGCACTCTAAGTTGTCTTCATCAGCATGCAAATTACCTATCCTTTCCACCAAACTGAAATATCCTGGCTTTTGTTGTCTATTTGCTTCACTTACACTTACATGTATATGCAAATTACCCTTCATTCAGCGGATTTTGCTGGAGACAAAAATGACACCTTTGATTTCCCAGATCAGATGCTTGCCTTTTTGGGCACCCTGTTCACTTTAACTATCAAGATTTTTTAAGCTTCACTTCAGAATTTTCATTCCAACATTTTAAAGCAGGGAAGTTATAATGATGGTTAATATTTAATATTAAAATTATCATTTGTCTTTAGGGAATACCCAAATAGGCTTAACTGCAGAATACCCTGCCACTCCAAAACACATCTAGAATCCGTGGCTACGCGGCTACGGAGCTACACCGCTAGGATGCTAAGTGGCTACGCGGCTACGGAGCTACACCGCTAGGATGCTAAGTGGCTACGTGGCTACGGAGCTACACCGCTAGGATGCTAAGTGGCTACGTGGCTACGTGGCTACGTGGCTACGGTCCGAGCTACACAGCTACGCAGCTTAGTGGCCTGGCGACGGCTTGGCGACCTGGGCACTACATGAATATATCTCGTTCTTTAATCCATGACCCAAAACAAGTGCGCTACACATGAATATATCTCGTTCTTTAATCCATGACCCGAAACAAGTGCGCTACACATGAATATATCTCGGTCTTTAATCCATGACCCGAAACAAGTGCGCTAAACACGAATATATCTCGTTCTTTAAACCATGACCTGAAACAAGTGCCCTGGTTTCGGCTCATGGCTGCAAGATGCAACTTATCACACACAATGCCCTCGATCAAAAGACCACATTATTTGGCCGCCTAAGCAACCAATAACTGCATGATATTTTCAATTCAACCAAAAAACTTTACTTAACATGAACCAAAACTCCTTTATTTAAATTTCAAACTCTTTCTGCAGATAAACAGTTCTTGCAACACAGGGCATCATACAGCAAAACTGTGTCATATAATGTACAATACTTTCAATTAACACAACTCAAAGTTAAACGTGTTCATATTTGCTCTTACACTGCTTGAACCGATTCGATAAGATTCTGACATATTTTCAGGAAGTGCATTCTTCTGATTATTCAAATTTGTAAATTTTCTTAATGTCATTTAAAAACACTTTCCACAAATCTTCTCCACTGTGGATATATCGCCATTTGAACTCAGCTAGGTATGATGAGTAGTGTTCTTTTTTACAACCGTGCGTCGGAAGCTTCGCTTTCATTTGCCGCCAATGCCCCTCTATCTTGTTTGTATGGAAACCCTCCTCGTTAACGAACTCCACGGAGTGGTTTACTGTCTTATGGATGTACCCATGTTTTGAAAGATTCACGTACCCCTTCCAGCAATCGGACACAATTGTTGTTCCTGGTTCAATCCATTCTTTGATTAGATTTAGCAAAGTTTCCTCCGTCCTGTCTTCTACGGTCGCAATAAAACATTTTCGTGAATCTTCCTCGATGCCGCCAAAAACCCACTGACCCTCCACTACATGTCCACGATGGTACTTTCTCTTTCCAATTTTGCTTTCATCAATCTGAACCAGTTTCCCTGGACCGCCAATTTTCTCCCTTCCATCGAACAATGCCACCTCACATACTTCACGACAAAACATGCCCCAGTCAACCGCTGTGTGCGAGCCAAGTCCAAGCTGTTGTTTAATTTGCCACTGGTTTAAGTCCTGGCACCACCAGTACGTAAATTTCAACACCTCTTCAATTGTCATGTTCGAATTTTCAAACCAACTTCCTTCTCTGATGCTCATCTCACATCTATGCCGCTTACCATTAATCTGCCTTCTACATTCCCAGATGTAGCCATCCGATCGGTCTCCCCGCCGAACCCAATTCATTTCCGATCCACACATAGTGCAATTTCTACTCGACGCAATCAGCCCTTCTTCTCTTAGCCATGACAGCGTGAACTCTCTGTCCCACAGGTAATCTCTTAGCAAATTTTCATATGATGTGAAGTTCTCTTGCTTCTCATTTCTTTGATAGCTTGCTTGAGTGCTGCCACACTGAGTGCTTTGATGTTTTAAATCAGCTTTTCGAACACCCAGTTTGCACTCCACATGTCTTACGACGTACAACAGTATACATTTTCCAGAACAGCATAAACGACTGCAGAGCAAACAACTAATTATCTTAACATTGACCAGCATGTATTAGCCCTCACTCAAACAAAGAAACTATATAAACGCTAATTTCTTTAATTTTCCCACCTCCTTTGAAGTGTTCACAGTCTTTGTTCCTGGCGCGTATTACACCAAACTACAAACAACACCTTCAAATCTCTCTAAGTTTTACACAACGCGGCTTCCGCAATTCAACAATTAACATCTTACATTATTATAAAAAAACTATTCCCACAGAACAGCATAACCATATATTTTGCTTTTAAGAACGCCTTTGTTGGTTTTTTTTTTTAATCACCATTCCGACGCAGGCGGCAGATTAATGAAATTTATCAAAACAACTACAAACTAACCAAACAGTAGTATCTGCAACTGAAGTGTTCACCGATTACTTCACACCCTTTGTTTAATCTCCTTATATACAATAACTTAATAGTCCCTTTGGGGATTCCTTTAGCTGCAAAATCGCTAAACTCAATGTAGAGCGCATCATTTGAGACAAACGCATCGTTCCAGAATGTCTACCCCGCGCCTTACGAAGCTTCGAAAACAACCAAACAGTACTTGGGCCCAACTTCAAAAACGCCTAATCGCACTTCCTGATCCATTTGAAACGCTTTTCCCAGCCGAAGTCTGGAGCTTTATTCTCAACAAGTCGCACTCTATTAGCACAAATCCTGGCTATGTTTCTTCCACTCTGATTACTACCACTGCGTTTATGGCTGGAACTGCAACTACACTGAAAACTGCAACACAAGAAATGCCACTCAACATCTATTCAATCTTCGTTGGCCCTCCAACAACTGGAAAATCACAAGCAATCAAGGAATGCGCTATATCACCCATGGCCAGTGTAACGGCAGAAGCAGATTCTGCAAGCCCTGTAATCCAGAAATGTACCTCGTCGGGACTGATAAAAACAGTCGCAGACAACAACAGAGGGTTCCTTTTGTCAGCCGAGATTTACGACGTCCTGTTCAAATTGCTAAAGTCTGACGAAAGAAAATGCCACTGGCGATGTACAAGCGCTATGTCAACTGTTCTCTGGAGAAGAGGCCTCCCACCGGTATGCCACTGAAAAACGCGAAATAGCAGCAAACACGCCTTTCTGCATCTTAGGGGCAACACAGATTCCATTTGCCGCCCGTCTAGTCGCCCTATTAGATCAAGGACACGGTCTTTTAGACCGGTTTTTAATTACATTCCCAAAGTGCTTGCGACCGACGCCAACGCAAACAAGCCAGGCAATCGAAGCCTTAAAAGAGAGCGGCCTTTCCAGCGTCGAAGACATATTCATGGAGATTGCTCGCCTGCATCTTTCACGTTCCACTTACACTCTAGACCAAGAGGCCACAGAAACTGTCAACACTATAAACGAACAATTTATAGCCGAGGTAAATGAAGCCATCTTGGAAGGCACAAGTCCGCCCAAGACGAAAAAGATCGACATCATCCTCTGTGTTGCAGCAGCGCTCCATATCTTTAACCACGTCACTGAGGAGCTGCTTCAAGGCAGGCAGCCCACACAGCCAGCAGACGAAATCGAAAAGTCTACACTTCTCTGCGCCATCGAATACGTAAATTGGGCTGAATCGCAGAAAGAAATTTTTGCTGAGGTAAGCGATATGAAATCTTTCTACCTTAAAATCCCACGATTACTTTCCAAACTATATACCTCAGATAACCCTTTTTATCTAGTTCAGGGGGTAGAGGAAGGGAAAGGAGTTTCTTAACAAATTATCAACACAGAACAGGGTACGAATGAATGACTGGAGAAACGAAATTAGTCTCATTTTCTCGATGGCGATATAGCGGACGACGATAGGTCTTCCGATTAACATAATACAAAACAATAAATATTTCACCTTCCCTAAAAGACATTTCACAAGGAATATTTTGAAAGCAAAACGAATCAGTCAGAAACTATTACATATTCATGTGTAGCGCGCTTGTTTCGGGTCATGAATAAAGAACGAGATATATTCGTGTTCAGCGCGCTTGTTTCGCGTACAATCGATTCAGTGAAGTGTAATGACAAGTGAATCGATTCTTAAAGTTTTAATTACATATTCCTAAACATATTTTTTTCCAGTTCCTGAATGACCTCATGTCGCCCACGATGGATGAAACAAAAGGTCAGCCAACCTTGATGTCCATTCAAACCGCGTGTCTTCATTTTGGTGGTCCACTTCTCACCTGCCGGGCCTTCAAACAGTGCGGCCCACGTCCTCTGCGAGGAATCGCAAATTCTGAGTTCACGGAAGCAGTCAACGCCCTTGAGCAAGCAGGCCTAGGAAAGGTTCGTTCCGTCCGAGTACGATTTGCACCACATCCAGTTCAAGTGTTCATCAAACAAAAACCTGAGAATGTCAACTGGCCCTCAGACTTATGCAGCCAAAACGACATAGATCCAAGTACAATCAAAATGCCAACAAATGTATCTCTACCGCTATCAAGCGGGCATTGATCGATGCGAACTTCATTCCACAAGAAATGTTCCCAGATGTTTAGATATGTAACACTTGCAATGAACA
The DNA here is from genome assembly GCA_942486035.1 of Porites lobata. Taxonomy (NCBI): domain Eukaryota; kingdom Metazoa; phylum Cnidaria; class Anthozoa; order Scleractinia; family Poritidae; genus Porites; species Porites lobata. The sequence goes on along the minus strand of CALNXK010000059.1, from coordinate 33,397 downwards.
GTACAGGAACACAATATTCGTGTAAAGAACATTTGATGCGTATTAGCATATAGTTATTTCACAGTTTCAAGATTTTCGTAAATTCACCATTTTCAATACATTTTTAAACAGCTACATTTATGATCTCATTTCATAACGAATACAATTTTCATGTAAATTTTTGTAATTTAAAGTGAACTTAGTCATTTTCATTGCGATTAATAATGTAAATAAACATTAGCAGTATCAAAAACTATGAAATTGTCTGGTCGCCTTGCAAATACCACATTGGCCTCGTACTCTCTTAGCCCCGTAGCAACTTTTTGTCCTCCTAGCCGGGTACACAATTACCCTTTTAAGTCCGTAGCCAAGTAGCTCCGTAGGCAAATAGCTCCGTAGCCACGTAGCCACTTAGCCACGTAGCCATGTAGCAACGTAGCCACGTAGCCATGTAACTACGTAGCTTTGTAGCTCCGTAACTCCGTAGCCACGTTGCCACGTAGCCAAGTAGCTCCGTAGCTATGTACCTTCGTAGCTCCGTAGCCACGCAGCTACGTAGCCACGTAGCCACGTAGCCATGTAGCTACGTAGCTTTGTAGCTCCGTAGCTCCGTAGCCACGTAGCCAAGTAGCTACGTAGCTTTGCAGCTCCGTAGCTCCGTAGCTATGTACCTTCGTAGCTCCGTAGCCACGTAGCTACGTAGCCATGTAGCCGCGTAGCCATGTACCGACTTAGCATCCTCGCCCTGTGTAACTCGTCAGCTTTGTGGCCAAGTAGCCACTATTTTCAGAGGTGCAACTTTCCAGTGGCAGGGTATTCTGCAGTTACTCCCCCAAATAATTGCAACAAGCTCTACTACGAACATACTTACAAAGACAACTCTGGAAGATGTAACAACACCAAACTTCTGAAAGTATTCTCTTAGGGTATCTGTCAACATTAATCATTAGTAAACAAATTAAACTAAGATGAATATTATCATTTAGCAAGGTGTTGAAGGGGGGAGTGGTTGGAAAGGAGGAGACAAGGGAACGCAGCCCTTCTTTTTAGGCGGAATTATCATGAGAAACATTTTCTGAAGTGGTCCGGCCAAAAAACAGCTCATCAATGGGGGTGGACCGGGTAAAATAGCTTGACGTTAATAAGTCTGGCAGGATCTGTTCAGCCTCACCTAAGATACCTTCCATATGGAAGTGGGGTAGTGAGGACAGTGAAAAGGGGATAAAAGATGACGAAAACATGGAAAGTCCCAATATTTTGATGAGCCACGTGCATATCTCACACCACTGTGGACGGTAGACAATCTGTCGATCACCTCCCCTTGTTTCGCAAGAACTGACTTTGAGACCCTTCACAGCTTCACGAGATTTTTCCGATAACGTATTGCTAGTACTTTTTTATACGAAAAGTAAAAATCAGGAATCATACCACGACAGACTGTCCAGGGAAGTTTCGCGACAAAAAGTTGAGCACGACTTGACGCCATCTTGGATTTGACTAGTTCTGTACCAGGAACCTGGAAACTAGTTTTATGGAAAAACCGCTGAGCAGTAGTTGGACTATGCCCTCTTGCGTGGGCTCACCGGAACCGCGGGGAGATTGAATTTCATCGTGCTTCAACATGACGGTCCTTGGAGGAGCTAGGTAAGAAATTCTGCAGTCTTGATTCTTTGGATAGCGAATTTATGGGTGTTTGGTATTTTTTTAACTTTCTTCCAGTTCTTCGAGTAAATTCAAGTTGGATCGCTTGTTTTTAAAGCGGCTTTGGCGATGCCTTAAAGTGATGTTTCCGACATGGCTAGCCACCAGCTCTCTTCTTTTTGTTGTTTTCCTTGGAGTTTCCTTGGCAGGTAATATATTTAAGCCTCGCAAAAGGCAGGATTGAGATACCTGCGGCTGCAATTGTATCTTAATCTAGTCTACACTTCAAAGAAGCCAAATGCCCGAAATGTATTGCACTAATAATCATTAATAATTTTAATTGGCTTTCCTGGGGGTGACCCCGGCCGGGTACATTTCCAGGGATTTTCAAAAGACTACTAATTCTCGGGGATAAGGGCTACAAACATCTGAATAAACCTCCCTTCTCAGGGGCTGGGAGCTCAGAATATATGTACAGAAGCTATCGGTCAGGTCACAGGCGCAGTAGTGTGCCTAATAGAGCAGGCAGTTGAGGATGCCTTTATTATAGGGGGTGAAAGGCAAGTTTGTTGTTTATTTCATCTGCTGTGTGCAGTACACTGGCGAACAAATGTAAAAATACTAAGAATTCTTGAGTAATACTAAGAATACTAATACTGGAATACTGGCTTTCAATCCCACACTGTTTAGCCCAGGGATTTTGCTGTTTGTAAACCAAAGACGTATAATGCCCCTAACACATGGTGGGCCGTTTCCCAGAAATGCATAATGATCCACTCCTCCTCCCCATGTCCCTGAGAGCTTGGCAGCCTGCCATACTTGGAACAGCCTCCAGTCAAGGCTAAAATTGCAGCTAGAGTCCTTTTCCTGCAAATTTTTGTAAGGAAACCAGTTCCAGTTCATTTCAGTAAAAAAATCCTGGACAAAATTCCTTGGGACAGTACTACAGTATTGATATTTTTCTGTCATTTCTCAGTTCCCTCTTAAAACAATGCATCCTTTTCAAAATTTTCGTGCAGTTCTCCCTCCCCCCACCCTGTACATGTACAAAGTTGAAACTCGGAAAAAATTATTGATACATGCTTCTCAAACTAATTAATTATTCATGACGGCAATGGCCAATAACTGCGGCATATTTGCGTCACATGCATGAACCTTGATACTCAATGAACACTCAGATGAAAATCTTATAGATTTTGATCTGAGATCAAATATGGTTTTGAGGGAATAGCTTTTTTGACTAACTCGCGTTCTCCGTAAACTGTTTTTGGCTCCCTAAATCTTGCCTCTCCATCTTCACTCATGGTCAGACACCAACTACAGTAAACACCTACATTATAAGAACAAATGGATTAAGAAGACCAGGCTGAAATTTGGCCAATAAAGCCCCATTTTTATAAGAACAAGATCAGCCTGAAAATTGTAACATGTTCTTATAAAATGGAAAAAGTCTCATAATTAATGTTTATTCATCAGGCTGATTTTATTGATTGTGTTCATTTGTTAATATAATTAAATTACAGAATAATTATTTATTTTATTTTTCTAAAATATGCTAAATATACCTCTAGCAACATGTTTTGGATAGTATTACTAAATAAAAATTTAAGAACATTTTAAGAACATTTTGAGGCTGATTTGTCATTAAGCACCGATAAATAAGAACTCAATCAGCCTGACCTCCGAAATTGTGTGTTCTTATATGCGGGTGTTTACTGTACACCAAGACAATTAATCATGCATGTTGACGCAATGTTTCAAATTAGTGTTCTTTCATTTGGGGAGGACAATAGCAAAAAAATGTATCACTGCATATTTTTTTGTTTTGTTTGGGAAAGAAACAATACTTTAAAAGCACCAGGCCGCTTTCATCTGTTTCGTGGTGTTTGGAACCCCTGATGAAACCCGAAGCATGAGTTTTTGATATATTACATCCAATGTTGTTTGTGGGGTGAGGGGAGGGGTTGGACTTGTGTGAATTGGAAAACACCCCAGAAATGCAAAAGTGTCCCAAGTCTTTTGCCCATTATTGTCTGAAAATGAGGTGGGAGGAAAAAAGTCAATTTTGAGTGGTTTTCAAGCCTGTAAAAGTGTTTTTTCGGGCTTTGATGAAAGATTGTACACTGTAGTTGAACAAACCTTTTCCCAGCTTTCCAGAGTTTTCTGAACGTATTTGAAGAATTTGATTGAAACGAATGATATACACCAGAAATTGTGGTATCTCATAGCGTGTGCTTTATTCCAAAGGATAACATAACTTAAAACAAGACTCTCCGAAAACAGTTAAGGGAAGCCACGAGTTACTAATGTTATGGTGTACACAGTAAGAATTTTGGCAGACCATTAAAGAGCTAGAGTCGTGGATATATGACAAAGCACAAGGTTCTTTTAATACCTGGTATAGAAGTTACTCAGAGATGTCAACATTACAGTCATGAGTACTCAATGTGTGCACCGCGAATGTCAAAAAATCCAGTAGGCATGGAAGAGAAAATAACAACGTTTTCCAAAAGATCCACAGACAGAACGGCCATGAAAAAATATCAAGTGATGTGGATAGCCATCCCTGTCATTTGTACAGCCAAAAATATGACAGGAGCAAATGCAATTGTGACGTAAGAAAAAAGCGGTTGTTTCATAATATCCATGCCAGACTCATGCCAAAACTAAACAGTTTTTTGCTGACTTCACGAGAATTGTACCAGATCATTTTGTGGTTGAACGTGTTGCTAATATTTATATGTGTTTATTTGCTATATTTGTTATATTTGTCACGAACTAAGTAAACAACCAAGTTAGTTTACTTTGAACTGATTTACATAGCACGACAGCACTCACCGACAGTTCTCACTCCAAAACCTTAATAATATGTGCTTTTTCTATAGAATCTTAACATCTCAGGGATAATGAGAGAAAATTTATCCGTAGATACATCTTTTGATGGTTTTATGTACAGCAAAAATGCAATTTTCAGCTCTTTAGTCACAGTACTCACTTTGAAATGGAGAGAAAGAGGAACAAGATAATTTTTCCTTACTGAATCAAGTGAGTACTGTTGTATTCACTTCACAGGATGGCCTTTTTGACGCGCACTATTTCAAATGCAATTATCAATTTGTGGTTGAAATATACCTTAGCCATGTTTCTTTAGTTAATTTGTAGTGAATATTGATAACACACTGTGTTTTTGTGACCAAGTATGGTATGTGATACTCAAAACATCGTGCCAGACCAACTTCTGCTGTACTTGGCTCCAGTTTAGGGGAATGGGCCCAGTACTATGGCTAATGAGGGAATTGCCTTGTAAAAATGTTGAGAAAATAGTTTCAAAGGTCATTATTATTGCATGTGATCACCAACTTGTCTCCAAAATGCCTAAAAAGCGTAGGAAAAATGACTTTTTCCCCCAAAACCAGAATTCAGACAATCCTGGACAAAAATCGTTGGGACATAATATTTATATTTTTCTGTTATTTCTCGGTTCCCTCTTTAACATTGCATCCTTCCCGAAATTTTCTTGCAGTTCTCCCTCCCCCCACCCTATACAAAGTTGAAACTCGGAAAAAATTCTGGATACACGCGTCCCACATTGTTTGTGGGGTGAAGGGAGGGGTATTGGACTTGTGTGAATTGGAAAACAATTCACCAAATGCAAAAGTGTCCCAAGACTTTTGTCCATGATTGTAGTAGGTCTCTATTATTTGCCCACGTTGGGTACACGGGTGTGTTAGAGTGTTTTTGATTACTGTAAAAGTTTGTACATGTACACACATGTACATGAAGTTGTCTATCTGAGAAAACTGGCAGACAACAGCAAATCAGTACAGCTGTGTATGGAATTAATTTTCAGCGCTAAAAAAACTCATAATATTAATGGTTCCAATTTCATACCTACTTTTACACAATAATTTCATACATACTTTTACACAATAGCCCTGTCTACAAGACGCCTGGCTCCGCTCAGTAAAATATCGGGATATAGGGGCCCCTTTCCTGAGTTTTTACTGAGGGGAGCCTTGGGGCATCTCTACAGAGGCTTTTACGCAAACGTTTTCATCACGACTGGTTTCTTTTCTCTTTTGGCTTAAAATTGTTGTTTTTTTAGGTGTGGAAGATCCTTTTTTAAAAGTTTGTCAGTCTTTTGCTGCAATGTTCTGTCACACTGGGCCCAGCTTCTTAGCAGTTTTTGCAGATAGTGATTTTCACGTTTAGTGATTTACAGATCCATATTTCGAAGAATTGATTGCAGCTTAAACTGGAGCTAACTGAATTATGGCCAATTGCACTGTAACTCAGTCAAGAATGCTCTTTAAGCAATGATTTTTAAAGATAATGTGACTCTTTGGGTTGGATTGTGTCATTCGTCCTTTGGTAATTACTTTTGAATTAGCTTAACAGTCTTGTGGCTGCCAGTTTGATTGGCATGGTAAATTAAGGCGCGCTGTGCCAGAGGAATTTTCTTGTGGCTTCCCTGCTTGTGTCTTCAGCCTTCAGCTGAAAATGTGTCGGCCTGTAGCCGACAAAGCTCCTCGTTGCACGTGAGAAAAAACCTCTGGTACCCAGGGTATAGTCTTTTGGGTAACAGTTACAAATGTGCCCATGACATGCATAATTTATGTTTTCATTTTTAGAACAGTTGTTTGTGTACAACACTGGACTGATTCCAAGTCAATTTTATGAAGTGCTTGGAAGCAGAGATAGAACTGGATTTAAACATCTTTTGGTTTCTGCATCTCTTCTCATTCTCGGCACTGCTTTGGTGAGTAAGAAAAGGGATATTTGTAGAAATGATAGAAATGTGGTGCTGAATTTAAAGCCTAGAGAATGCATGTGAAAGATGTTTTTTCAGTCAGCAGTGTGGGAAGAAAGTGATGTCTGATAGCCTTGGGATAGTGTATTTTGCTATTAGGCTAAACAATTCTGTTCTTAACTTCCCCGAAGGCCTAATGAAGGTTTTTTGGGGAAGTCAAATTACACAAGAACTGCAGCCAATGCTTATTAAATTTTCTGTTTTTGGGCCAGTTGAAAATACTCTTGGGCTAGTAAACATGCTACCCAAACATTGGCAAACTGTAAAAAACTAAATTTCATTTGTCAGTGATGTAGGCAGCTCAAAAGAAAAAAACTGGGTATACTTCCGATATAGGAGTCAAACCTATGACCTTCTGGTTACCAGTGTTCAGCTCAGTAGGTAAGGGACCTGCAAGATGGCCAGTAAGGCAAAAAATGTGCACCATAGGTGCACTTTCCTGCAGAGGATGGGGGGCAAGTGGAGTGAGGGACATGGCCCTGCCCTTGCTGAGAAATTTAGGAGCTAAGCTCTCTGAAATGTCATTCCCTCATTTTAAGACCTATTTTAATGCAAATACAATGTAGCGCGTTGTTATGTTTTTTGATTTCAATAAATTTACTCCCATCTTTTAACAATGTTCTCTTTCTACAAATGTGTGTCCCATAAAAAGAAAATTAGTATGTTTCCATATGTAGATTGTATTTAGTCATTTTCCTTGTGAGAATTAAAATTAATTGGATCACAACTTCCTTTTTTTAAAACCTACTTTTCAAATTTTAGTAAACCTTCAAGTGGTTGCAGGGGGTAAGTGTTGCTTCAGGTGGTAAATTTTACTGGTTACTGCCTGATAAGGAGAACACTGGGTTACTAGTCCAGATACTCTACCACTAAGCTACAGGAGACTCCTGGGAGCTATAGGACAAACCTCCTGCATTCTGCTAGGATTGGAATGTCAGTATTTATTTGCTTATGCGCAATGATGGGAATGCGATGGTGAATTTTAAGCCTGATGAATACTTGTTTGAGAAAGTCAGTGAGTGACATAGGCAGCTCGGAAGAGAAAAATCAACGTACTCCCAATAGGAGTCAGACCTATGACCTTGTGGTTACTAGGGAGCTTCAGCATTGACAACGGCTACTTAAGCAAAAACTTCACATTTAAAATGAATTTGTGTTTTTTCAAACTTTGTCACGGTTATTCCAAATTGTTGAAAATGTAAAGTAGGCACATGTCCCTGAGTTGATTTCTTGGGGACCGCACTCAAGTTTAGGAAGAGAAAGAAAACTTCGTAGTCTCTTGTTTACAGCCTCCATAAAACGTGGATTTAGACATGTTCACGTCTTAGTCGTGCAATGAGGGCAAAGAAATGTACAAAAAAGCATGACGCATGTGGAAAATTGTTTTTTTCCTCAATAAAACTATTGTTTTTTGGATGTTCTCGTTGCTGTCGCTGTCGTCTTTGCTAAAGCTCCCTATTAGTCCGGATGATAACCTTTACACTGTAGCTTATAGATAGTGCCTTTGGACTAGTAGCCAGAAGGTCATATACTAGTTTAGACTCAATGCTTTTTAGGGGTATTCATGCAGATTTTTTCTCTCAAGCTGCCTGCTATCATCTGAAAAATATTTTTCTCAAGAAGTAAAATTGTAGGTTTGGCAAGATTATTGTATTACTTCAGGAATGCATCCTTTGATTTCGGGTTTACTGCTTTAATTATTTTTACAAATATTAAGATGCGTTTTTTATTAACTTTAAGGCCAGTCCCCAAAATTAATGTTATGTACATGTATGTGTTGAACAGTTATTTTATAATTGCAAAATATTTCTTATAGGGAAAGAGTGCTGTGAAATATGTCGCTAGGACCCTCTATGTCAAGTGGCGAGAATTGTTGACTGTGCGTCTACACTCTAGTTATTTTAGAAATTCTGCTTATTACAAGCTGAATGTTCTTCAAGACAGGCTGGATAACATGTGAGTGTGATTAATGTAAATGTAAGGGAAACTTAATAAGTTGATTTTATCACTCGGGTACAAGCCAGCAGGGATTGGGAAGGCAAAATAAACAAATGGGCCCACGGCCCCTGAGTTTCAAAAGTCGTGGGCCATTTCGTAAAAGTATGGGCCATTGAAGTCATGGGGTGGGCCGGATGATAGGGAATAAAGAAGTGATAGGTACAATTCGTGGTGGCAGTACAGTATACTTTGGTTTGAGTACCTACTTTTTACATTTCATTCCAGTTAGTATTTCTCAGTTACAGTAAATTGTGCATGATATGTAACCCTGGCCACTGTAACTGTCACAGTCCCATGGCTTAAAAAACATTATGTTACTGTAAAAGTCAACTCAAGAACTGAATAGTGGTAACAACTGTTAACAAATGTGGGAAAAACTGTTTACGATGAACTTTTAGTAAGCAAGATTGACTTATTTCAGTGCCGTTCACAAAAAAATTAATATAACTTTGATGGGTCATTCCACGATCATGGACATTACATTTGCATGAGTGTGGTTAGAGAAAAATCATTAGAGCAGATACATAGTAACAAACAACCATTCCCTTTCACTTTGTTTATGACAGATAGATGCTAGTTGCATGTTAACCCTTTAAGCCCCAATATACACATACAAATTCTCCAAACTGATCTCTATACATTTCCTTAAAGAATGAGTTGAGTGAATTTGACAAAAAATCAAAGCATTTCTCTTAGGTGATCATTTTATTAATTCTCATAACCTAGTCTCTTGACAATGTATGGATATTATTGGGAGAAAATTGATGTTGGTCACTATTGGGACTTAAAGGGTTAAGTGAAAACCTCATCAAATTTGCTATTATGCAAAAATATATATTTAAATAATTTTAGCTGTCATGGATGTTACAACCAATTAGAAACCACGTTCTTAAGTGCAAATGTTAAACATTAAATTCCTGTGAATTCTGCAAGCAAAAACTAAAAACAAATTAATGATATCGTGTTTTAGGTAAATAGTGATACTACAATAACAAAGCGATAAATATTTCTTTTGTAATGTGTGCCTTCTTTGCTTGGTGACAAAACACTGTCATGGACGTTACAGTGTGTAAAAAAGATAAAGAAATCAGTGATGTCAAAAATGTAAATTCCCTGTACCTTCTTTCTTTCCCACAAACATTAGAAAACTGGCCATTAGTTTTGAAATAGGCTTTATCTTTCCTTTAAATTTTCAGCTTTTTGAGGAAAAAACGTAAGTCACCAAGTAAATGTTTGTGACTCATCTTCAAACTGATTTTCATGTATTTTTTTTGTTCCATGATTTAAAATTTCAAAGAAGCTGCTTGTAGAAAAGGTGTTTTTTAAAGAAAAGCCTGGTTTCAAACTCTTTCTAAGCATTGCGATGAAAAATGGATACGTTTGATACTTGGTCTATTAATTAGAGTATCTTTCAGTTCCACATTATTCTCAACTTTTAGAGACTGTAAGCAATTTAAAAGTTTCAGCTATATTGACGATATGATATGTTTACTTTAAAAGATGAAGTAACTTCCACTTGACATTTTTGTTGACTATTTTAATTATTAATAACGTTGTCCTCATAATACTTCGCTATTGTCTTCAATAAGATTCTAAGTGCTCTCTTTAACTCCATAATAATATTCAGCAATGCTGAATATACCTTATTGTTGTTGCATACAGCTGTAACAAATTAGTATTAGAATCAGGCTTTTTAGGCAATTATTAGTGAGCTTCCTGCATTTATTGTTGTCATGATGTAACGTCCTTGAAAGTAACATGCATGAAGTTTGAGAAATTTAACATCAAATTTTTTTGTGTCCTTTTGGGACTGGTTGGTTTTGTTTTTCTAGCCGTATTGGGGTTATCATTTTTGATTGGAATCGGCTTTAAAAAAACTTGAAAGTTTTCTTTGCCCTTGACCATCTAATTTTGGAACTTTCTTTGGAGGCAGTGAATGGTAAATTTTATGGTAAATTATTCCAAAATTTTCAGGCTCGTATAGCCCTTCAATAATGCTAGGGCACTTCCGAGTTCCAAAAACCCTCACTTTTAAAATGAGTCCAAGTGCACGTCCTTTCTTGTGAAAATGAGTTTTATTTGCATGAGAATGAAAAATCTTTTCCATATCAAAGGCTGAGCATGCACTTAGCCTTGTTTTTTTGGCTTGGGGGAACTCGGAAATGGCCTATTTTATCACTCTTTAGCTTCTACGTGTCTGTTTTATTAGCCTGCAGTTCAGACATTTTCTGCGGGTGTGCGAATGTTTTTCCTCGTGAAAGCACCATGTTGAAACTCCAAAAGAGGGGCAAGTCAAAGGGAGGGGGGAGGGGGTGTTGAGAGGGAAGAGAAAATGCCTGCCTGTTTTTTTTTCTCCCCTCCCCCTTTCCCCTTTCCTTCTTTCTCCCTAGCACCTACACCCCTGTACCTTAAAGGCTGCTATTTCTACTCTCCCCAATGTTCCTCTGTCATTAAATCGAAGATGGCAGCTAAAACAATACGAACACAAACAAGCTTTCGCCCGCCCAAAATACACCTGCAGTGCAGGCTACTGTTTTACGGACTGTTTAAATCTGTGCTACAGAGGTGTTGACTGAACTTGGGCATCTTTCCTAATTTTCACTTTCCCTCACAGTGACTTCTTCTTAATGTTGGCATTGCAACCATCATGGAAAATTGCTCTCCTGTATAAACTGATTATAAATTATTATTGTTGTTATAAACATATCTGTAGTAAATATTTTAATAATTATTTTGCCTGCAACATTTTCCTGGTCACTAACTGCTTTCTCCATTATTATAATTTTTTTTTTTACTTTTAGCGATCAGAGAATCACACAGGATGTTCAGAAATTTTGTGACACTTTCCGGAAATGTAGCATTGTTTTTATCATTTCTCCATTCACCGTTGGATATTATACCTACCAGTGCTATAAAAGGTGACTTGCCTATTTCTTTTTTCTTTATTGTTATAATCTAAAACCTACCGGTATTTTCACACATCAATGCACACCTGGCCACCTTATAAGATGGCTGCTGTGTTGAGCCCAGTTTGTGCCTACAGTGTAGTTATCATCTAATGGAATCAATAGTGAATGACAAGTGTAATCAATTACAGGTGACTCCCGATAACTTGAATCTTCTAGGGAAGTCAAAAAAAGTTTGAGTTATCGAGAGTTTGAAGCAAATATACCCAGAAGTAAGGAAAAAAAAAATCCAAATGGATGGGGAGGTATTGCAATATTAATAAACAACATAGTATTCAGGGATGGGCTGCCAGTGAATTTGAACTGGAGTGTCTGGAATGTCTCAGATCTCAGTACACAGTTTTATTTCCCTGACATGCGTTTATAACATGGTTCGAGTTATCGAGGGCAAAATTATATATTATAGAAATGATCTTAAGGGAAGCAAAAATTGTTTCAAGTTAGTGGGAGGTTCAAGTTTTCGAGGGTTTAAGTTACTGAAGGTAAAATTGCAGTAAACTGTGTGAAGGAAATCCAGGCAAAATTGACATTGGTTAGAGTTAGTGGGAGGTTTGAGTTACAAAGGGTTTTCAAGAGTTATCAAGAGTCAACTGTATATCTCTCAATATTAACCCATTCGCTCCTGGAGATTTTGCCGAAAAACGCGTTTTGAAGCTAGTCGAGTGGTTTTCTGGTCACTGTCGTGCTATAAAGAGCTAAAACTTACCACAAACCGGTTTACAGGTGGTACACTTTGCGGCCTTCTGATCCAGATGCAAAATATCAGCTTGCAAAGTTCGGGCATGCGTAGAAAGCAAAATTTCGAGAGTTTTTGGGTTTAAAAGTGACACGGCAGTCTTGACTTTTACTTTTCGCTTTCTCTCCTCCCTTCTTTTTTCGCTTTTCTTGCCTCATTTTTTTTCTCTTGCTGGGCATTTAGTAGGCTTCATTTTGGTGGGAAGAGTTTTTAGGAAAGCTTTCAGGATCTTAGGATTAGGTGAAAGGAAAGGTAGGTGGGTAATGGAACAAGATTTTCATGGAGATTTTCAGGTCAATGTCACGTGGTTTTTTGCTTCTTTCTCCGGTGTCCTTGACTGAATTGTGCTCATTCTGGTATGGTTTGAAAGATCTTTTCACGCTGCACAAGTTAGCGAAGAAAGTTGTCCTTGACCGTTAAACCTGATGACGTCACAAAGGGTAGAAAGGACCTGGATGCGCATGGGCGGTTACGGGCGGTTCAGGGGCGAATGGGTTAATCAATGTGATTATTGACCCGTCAATAACTGTTTTGGAAAATCAATGACCAATCAAAGAACATTATTAAAATGTAATTATCTGTTGTTTGTTGTTTCCCAATTTTATTCTAAGCGCTGCAAGAAACATGACAACCCAACATTTCTCAAAGGTTATCCAAAAAATCATTTCAAATGCATGTTCATCGACTGTTAAAATTACAATTTGTGCCTTTGGAACATTGGGAACATGTGAACATGTTTTGGCGCTAGAGTGAATGCAGCTGTAGCGTGCATGATCTGGATCAGGATCAGTGATCCAAGATCACTTGGATCATGGTACTGACACTATAAAATAAACCAATGAATTCGTTTGATTTGCCATGATCCAAGTGATCTCAATCACTGAACCTGATCTGGATTATCCCAGTGGAACATACCTGTAGAAAACAGTTCGAGTTTTAATAGCGGGGGTTTTGAGTTAATGCCCAGTCGATTGCAAAATTCAATTTGCTATATAATTTGATTTATATAAATTGATAGTTACTGATTTTTCAGCTCTTCAGTGTATAGTGCAGTGCAAATTGAACTTATTTCATCAAAAAAATGTGTGTTTGGTGCACCAATTAAAATCAAATTGATGCAGTGTTGACTAGTGTTAGATTTAGTGTTTTTACCGATTAAACAAAAAGAAGAGCTAATGGGATGTCATCAGAGTGGAGTTTTAGGATCCAGACTTTGAGTTATTGGGGTAAATTAAGTGAATTTTTGATCAGGGGAAGTAAAATATAAATCAAGTTATTGGTGAATTCGATTTTCCGAGTTGAAGTTAACCAAGTAAAAATGACTGAAAAGTGGGGCAAAATCCAAGGGAAGTTTGAGTTAGCGAGGAGTTCGAGTTATTCTTGTTTGAGGTATCTGGGTTCTACTGTAGATGGATTTCTGATCTTGATTTTCTGGATCGTTTCGATTGACCACACTGTGGTAGAGGCAGGGCTAACGATAGAGTAAAAGTCAATATTAACCAAATTTTAACAAATTAAAAATATTATACTATTTGATTTGTAAAGAGATGCTGAATGACAGTTGCTTCCCCTCTAAGCTTTAGCCAAATATATTTGTCTGTTAATAAAAGTTACTGTAAAATAAATGTTGATATATATACCGGTATTTTGCCTTTTCATTGCTGCCTGGTAAAACCACAGACACAGACTTGCTTAGCTTGTGTACTTTAAATACCCTGTTTTGTTCTCAAATAGTGCTGGCTATCTTGGACCACTTCTCATTTATGCCTATTTCTTTGTTGGAACAATTATTAACAAGTTGATAATGACACCAATTATTTCCCTGGTTGTCAAGCAAGAAAAACTGGAAGGGGACTTCAGGTATTCAGAAAATAATTATGATTTTATTGCAAGTAAAATATAAAGATAAAAATGTAAAATAAGTTGATTAGTATGTGTAATCAAATGGTGACCAGTGAAATTAGGGAATAATTTTATGCGTGTTTTGTCCAAATCCTAATAATTTCCCGAGCCTTGATTTGGACAAAACGCAAGTGAAATTATTCCTTAATTTCACGAGTATACCATTAATTTTGATCACCTATTAATATCATGGGTGATGAATTACATTAGCAATCTTGGATTTTTGACATGTTTATACTGGATGGCATCGATCAAGAACTCCCTCTTGAGAACGTTTAGAGCTTAAATTTGGCTTAAGTTCAGAATTTTTCAACAAAATACCTGTTAGAATCCTTCTTGATGCGCTCTTTCATGCTCTTTTAAGGCGTCTTTTCATGCCCTGGCATCTTCGTTCATGACATTTTGAAACTTTGTCGCCATCTTGACACTGAGATGTATGGAAAGTTGCCATGGCAATTTTGTAATTTCACATGTGAAATTACAAATTATCACCAAAATTTTGCACCAAAATTATGGAGTAATTTGTCACCGATGATATTATAGAAGTAATGTCCATTACCTAGTTTTACTAGGGTGTGTCACCACCCTGATTGCATTATCCAGTTTAGGGTTTGTCACTGCCACCCTCATTACATGCACTCTATGGGGTGAGTTGCTACTACCCTCATTGTACCCCAGGGTGCACCCAACAATCTTTAGTCCCATTTACTACCAGAGATTGTGGCATCAACCAGACCCAGATCACACTGCATCCCATCAAACCCTTTAACTATGAAGCATTTGGGGTTACAGGCTGGAAGTAATGTCTGATCCAGTCTGATTTAGTTTTTGTCAGTGGCTCTGCAGTAGCTTTTATGCATGTTACGCAAGATTATTTTGTGACCAGAGTTCTTTTTACTTCGGCGGAGCGCGAAGTAAAGGATTCGCGACGCTCAGGAATGTATCAAAGTTGCCATTTTTTGACAAGATTGGGCAAGCAAAGTCTGTAGGTTTTCGGTTCTATTCGGCTATTTGACGAAGTGAGAGCCGAATTAGTTCGAGATATCTCGAGATCACTTCGATTTCTTTGATTTATGCTTTAACTTTTTCGAGGAAGAAAGAATTATTATTTTGGCTTTCCCAGGGTGTGAACCGAGTCACCTGTGTGACCTGTCAGGTCAGAGGCGACTCTAAGTTGAGGGATTAGCCGATTGCGCTACTGCGACCCAAGGTAGTTTGGGATATGAAAAGTAGTTATCAAATGATGCACTAGTTTCGGGACAAGATTGGGCGTGCAAGTTTGTGACTTTTCGGCTTGTTTCAACTATTTCACGAAATGAGACCGGACTACTTCGTGATATCTTGAGATCACTTCGAGTTTAGTCTTTAATTACTCGAGGAACAAGTAGAGGATATTTCGTTGCCACGCAGGCACACAAAATGTCTCTTTGAGTGTTGAAAAACAGTTCACGAGTGAGCCCTCCTTTTGAACTGTTTTATGATGAATTTAAAGTTACAAAATGCTGCACAAAAACATTTTGTCTTTGTTGAGTGTTACGTAGTAAAATTGCTTTCATGCGTTGTGTGACTTTCTCGAACGTCCTCTACATTTTTAGATTAGCCATGAATAATTAATTAGGGCATGTTTACATTTCAGCATGAGTCAGCAGATTTGCATCAGCTACTGAAATCATAAAATATGTCGAAAAGCTTCTACTATTCGCTGTTTAGTATTTTCTAGAACCTTATGTCAAACGGTATTCAAGTTCCAAGCGAGTTCTTTTGACGAAGTAAGTTTTTTCCCACGAACTGGACTGCTGGGTTTAGTCAAGTGTGACGAAGGTTGATTTTCAGGCTCTGTGTTTACAAGTTCGCGGAAGCCGTAAGATATCTGAAGTTCAAGTGAGAGTTTGTTGTTATTGGTAGAGGCTGTTTAGTTTTACTCAAAGTTCAAGTCAAGTTTGTGTTGGTGGATGCTGTGTTTTAAAGCTCTGTAAGGGCTATGTTCCTTTGGTGTTAAACTTCCTTGTGTTAATCCGACATCCCTGCGTGCTGATAGTCAGTGAATAATTATCCTCAAAACATTTGAACTCATGACTTTGAGTTTTAGCCAATTCCATGCTCAACGTAAATGACTCCTTACCCATGCCTTACATATCTTTAATCAGTACATGAGACTGCCATGCTGTTTATGAAGCCTGATGTGACTAAGAAAAATAGAGAATTGTTTTCTTAGAAGGATTTGTATGGAGTCATCAGAGCATAACTGGGCTAATATCTCGGAGACAATTTTTCCCGAAATGCTAGTTTTTGGCAAGTAGGCCTCTTGGATGTTGCTCTTTTCAGAATATCCTGACAAATCCCATAATTTTACAAATTAACACCTTACTCTTACCATATTTGATTTCTGACTATTCCTCCGCATTTACAATTAATTAGTTCCACAACCACGATGCCAAAGTGTACACTCCGTAGCGTCTTGTTTTGTAATGTTTGTCTCTGAATATTCTTTTGACTCTACTGCATTGGTGACATGTTCTCAAGGGCCATTCAGATACAAAAGTTTAGTTTAGTATCTGAGGCAGTTAAGAATTATCTGGTGTAAAAAAGTAGGTGTGCATAGATCCAAGGATGAACTTCACCCTGTTTTTTTTTTCTCTAATTAGTAGCATATCCCAGGAGTAAACCTTAATGAATACTCCCAGGGAAAGGATGTCTTTACCTTAGGTCCAGTGATTGTTTTTATGCAGGACTCTTGCACCTTGCTGAATGTCCCAGACGTTTTTCTTGGTATTACATGTATAGTGAGCCAAAGGCTTATATTAGAATACAAGTCATGTAAAAGAGATTCGTGGCTTAAGGACTCTTAGAGTAAGGTAGCTTACAACAAGTTCTTTAATTACATGTAACTTCTTTTTTAACAGGTTTAAGCACATGCATATCAGGTCAAATGCAGAGTCAATTGCATTTTATAGGTCTTATTTATTGGAGAAAAGAAAAACTAATTCACGATTAACGGTATGTTTACAAAGTTAGTACGTACTTCCTGTTTGCTGCTACATGTAACTTTAAACATTAACTATGTTTTGTACTAGTATATTAGTATATTGTATTGTGGTCTCAAGTCCAGCAAGTTGCCTGGAATTTCTGTTGCGATCTTGCTGTTGGAAGTTAAATAATCTATCACCATCATGGAAATGGTCAGAGTGATTTTGTGAACGTACATTACATGTAAAAAGCCGACTAAATACATGTGACTATAGGAGATTTTAAGGAATTTCCTGGTCTGGGGCCTGTGTCTTGAAAGGCCTGGAAACTTTTCAGGCCGACGAAAAATTTTAAAATCCACTCCTGTTGAATAGAAGCACAGTTCCTGGCACACAAACAGGTCAAAATGTTTTGCTTGGTTTACTGATAGTTTCTTGTATGAAATCTTTTCAAAATTATTGAAACTTTGATCTTTGGTCTTTGATCTTAAATGCAAACACAACTGAGCAAGATGAACTAAGATGACAACAGTCGTAAAATAAGTTTCTATATTTTGTAACATTTTATTTGTAATAACCTCAATACATCTTCCTGTGTCATTTATACAGATTTATCTTCCTTTTCCTTTCCTCTCCTTAAATACTTTATGTTTTCCTCTGCCTGCCTTGATTAGCCAAGCTATTTGTGAGAAGTGGATATTCGCGTGTACATGTTTGTTTTAATTTAATTTAATTCAATTTAATTAATAACTTATAAAGATCAATCAATTGCAACTTAACCTAAAACAGCTCTTTGGGCGTGAAAGTAAACGAGACTGTTTAATTCCAAGAAACAGGCCCCTGGACCCTACATAATAAACCTCTTGCCACCTCTTGTTTTGGGCAACTCACATTCTCCACTTTTTGTTAAACATTCTTATCTTCTTTCCTTTTTAGGAGCTTCTTCAAACACAGCAACGAATTGTCAACTTTGAGAGTATTCTTTTCTGTAAGTATTTTTTTTTAACCCTTTCACTGCTTTCTAGAACAAGTTTTTTTGACATGATTTGCCACCCACCCCAATGAAAACAATTAATTTATAATAGCCCTTTTCTTTCCCCCTTTCCTTCCAATGGAAAAAAGGGAATATCCTTTGTCTCTCTCTCCAAAAAGTACTCTTGTCCCTATTTTCACTGTTGTCAAGTGCTGTTGTCACTGTTGTCGCTGTTAACACTGTTGTCACTGTTGTCGCTGTTGTCACTGTTGTAAATGTTGTCACTGTTGTAACTGTTGTCACTTTTGTCTTGTTGTCACTGCTCACTGTTGTCATTGTTGTCGCTGTTGACACTGTTGTTTCTGTGAACACTGTTGTCACTGTTGTCGCTGTTGTCACTATTGTCGCTATTATCACTGTTGTCGCTATTATCAATGTTGACATTGTTGTGACTTTGTCGTTGCTGTTGTCACTGTTCTCGCTGTCATAACTGTTGTCACTGTTGTTGCTGTTGTCACAGTTGTCTCTATTCTCACTGTTGTCACTGTTGACAAAGTTCTCGATGTTGTCGCTGTTGTAGCTGTGGTCTCTGTTGTTGCTGTTGTCACCGTTGTCGCTGTTCTCACCGTTGTCACTGTTGTCACCGTTGACGCTGTTGTCACTGGTGTCACCGTTGTCACTGTTGTCACCCTTGTCACTGTTGTCACTGTTTTCACTGCTCTCACCGTTGTCACTGTAGTCAGCATTGTCACTGTTGTCACTGTTGTCGCTGTTGTCACTGTTATCACTCTTGTCACCGTTGTCACTGTTGTCACCATTGACGCTGTTGTCACTGTTGTCACTGTTGTCGCTGATGTCACTTGTTGCTGTTGTCACTGTTGTCACTGTTGTCACCGTTGTCACTGTTGTCACCGTTGTCACTCTTGTCGCTGTTGTCACTCTGGTCGCTGTTGTCACCGTTGTCACTTTTGTCACCATTGACGCTGTTGTCACTGTTCTCACTGTTGTCACTGTTGTCGCTGTTGTCACCGTTGTCAGTTTTGTCACCGTTGACGCTGTTGTCACTGTTGTCACCGTTGTCACTGTTGTCACTGCTGTCACTCTTGTAACTGTTTTCACCATTGACACTGTTGTCACTGTTGTTGCTGTTGTCACTCTGGTCGCTGTTGTCACCGTTGTCACTTTTGTCACCATTGACGCTGTTGTCACTGTTCTCACCGTTGTCACCGTTGTCACTGTTGTCGCTGTTGTCACCGTTGTCAGTTTTGTCACTGTTGACTCTGTTGTCACTGTTGTCACCGTTGTCACTGTTGTCACTGCTTTCACTCCTGTCACTGTTGTCACCGTTGTCACTGTTGTCACTGTTGTCGCTATTGTCACCGGTGACACTGTTGTCACTGTTGTGACCGTTGTCGCTGTTGTCACCATTGTCACTGTTGTCACTGTTGTCACTGTTCTCACCATTGTCGCTGTTGTCACTTTTGTCACCGTTGTCCCTGTTGTCACTGTTGTCGCTGCTGTCACCGTTGTCACTGTTGTCACCGTCGTCACTTTTGTCACTGTTGACGCTGTTGTTGCTGTTGTCACTGTTTTCACTGTTGTCGCTGTTGTCACCGTTGTCACTGTTGTCATCGTTGTCAATGTTGTCACTGTTGTCACTGTTTTCACTGCTGCCACCGTTGTCACTGTAGTCACCGTTGTCACTGTTCTCGCTGTTGTCACTGTCGTCACTGTCGTCACTGTTGTCGCTGTTGTCACTGTCGTCACTGTCGCTACTGTTGTCACCGTTAATGCTGCTGTCACTGTTGTCACTTTTGTTGCTGTTCTCACCATTGTCGCTGTTGTCACCGTTGTCACCGTTGTCGCTCTTGTCACCGGTGACACTGTTGTCACTGTTGTGACCGTTGTCGCTGTTGTGACCGTTGTCACTATTGTCACTGTTCTCACCGTTGTCATTGTTGTCGGTGTTGTCACTGTTGTCTCCGTTGTCACCTTTATCGCTGCTGTCACCATTCTCACGATTGTCACCATTTTCACTTTTCTCACTGTTGTCGCTGTTGTCACTGTTGTCACCGTTGTCACCGTTGTCACTATTGTTACCGTTGTCACTGTTGTCACCGTTTTCACTTTTGTCACAGTTGACGCTGTTGTCACGGTTATCACTGTTGTCACTGTTGTCACCGTTGTTACTGTTGTCACCATTGTCACTGTTGTCTCCGTTGACGTTGTTGTCACAGTTGACGCTGTTGTCACGGTTATCACTGTTGTCACTGTTGTCACCGTTGTTACTGTTGTCACCATTGTCACTGTTGTCTCCGTTGACGTTGTTGTCACTGTTGTCACTGTTGTCACTGTTGTCATCGTTGACGCAGTTGTCACTGTTTTCATCGTTGTCGCTGGTGTCACTGTTGTCACTGTTGTCAGTGTGGTCACCGTTGTCACTGTTGGCACCATTTACGCTTTTGTCACTGTTGTCGCTGTTGTCACTGTTGTCACCGTTGTCACTGTTGTCACTGTTGTCACCATTTTCACGGCTGTCTAGGTTGTCACCATTGTCACTGTTATCACCGTTGTTACTCTTGTCACCGTTGTCACCGTTGTCAGTATTGTCACTGTTGTCACCGTTATCACTTGTTTCACTCTTGTAACTGTTGTCACTGTTGTCACCGTTGTCACTGCTGTCACTGCCGTCACTGTTGTCACTTTTCTCACCGTTGTCACTGTTTTCACTGTTGTCGCTGCTGTCATTGTTGTCACTGTTGCCACTCTTGACGGTTGTCACTGTTGTCACCGTTGTCACTGTTCTCACCGTTGTCACTGTTGTCACTGTTGTCACTGTTGTCACTATTGTCAATGTTGTCACTGTTGTCGCTGTTGTCATCGTTGTCGTTTTTTGTCACCGTTGACGCTCTTGTAACCGTTGTCACTGTTGTCACCGTTGTCACTGTTGTCACTGCTGCCACTGCTGGCACTCTTGTCACTGTTCTCACCGTTGTCACTGTTGTTACTATTGTCAATGTTGTCACTGTTGTCGCTGTTGTCACCGTTGTCGATCTTGTCACCGGTGACAATGTTGTCACTGTTGTGACCGTTGTCGCTGTTGTCACTGTTCTCACCGTTGTCATTGTTGTCGGTGTTGTCACTGTTGTTTCCGTTGTCACTGTTGTCACTTTTGTCGCTTCTGTCACCGTTGTCACTGTTGTCACCATTTTCACTTTTGTCACTGTTGACGCTGTTGTCACTGTTGTCACTGTTGTCACCGTTGTCACTGTTGTCACAGTTGTCACTGTTTCCACTGTTGTCACCGTTGTCACTGTTTTCACTTTTGTCACTGTTGACACTGTTGTCACTGTTGTCACTGTTGTCACTGTTGACGCTGTTGTCACTGTTGTCACTGTTGTCACCGTTGTCACTGTTGTCACTGTTGTTACTGTTGTCACCGTTGTCACTGTTGTCCATGTTGTCACTGCTTTCACTGCTCTCACTGTTGTCACCGTTGTATCTGTTTTTACTGTTGTCAATGTTGTCACTGTGGTCACCGTTGTATCTGTTGTCACTGTTGTCACTGTTGACGCGGTTGTCACTGTTGTCACTGTTGTCACCGTTGATGCTGTTGTCACTGTTGTTGCTCTTGTCACTGTTGTCACCGTTGACGCAGTTGTCACTGTGGTCACCATTGTCACTGGTGTCTCCATTGATGCTTTTGTCACTGTTGTCACTGTTGTCACGGTTATCACTGCTGTCACAGTTGTCACCATTGTCACTGTTGTCACGGTTCCCACTGTTGTCACTGTTGTCACGGTTGTCACTGTTGTCACTGTTGTCAGCGTTGTCACTTGTTTCACTGTTGTAATCATTGTCACTGTTGTCATGGTTGTCACTGCTGTCACTGCTCTCACTGTTGTTACTGTTGTCACCATTGTCACCGTTTTCACTGTTGTCACCGCTGTCACCGTTGTCACTGTTTTCACCGTTGTGACTGTTCTCACTGTTGTCACCGTTGACGCGGTTTTCACTGTTGTCACTGTTGACGCTGTTGGTTATCACTGTTGTTGCTCTTGTCACTGTTGTCACCGTTGACGCAGTTGTCACTGTTTTCACTGTTGATGCGGTTGTCACTGTTGTCACTGTTTTCACTGTTGACGCTGTTCTAACTGTTCTTGCTCTTGTCACTGTTATCACTGTTGTCACCGTTGACGGAGTTTTCACTGTCGTCACCGTTGTCACTGTTGTCACTGTTGTTTCTCTTGTCACTGTTGTCACCGTTGTCACTGTTGTCACTGTTGTCACCGTTGTCACTGTTGTCACTGTTGTCACCGTTGTCACTGTTGTCACTGTTTTCACCATTTTCACTGTTTTTACTGTTGTCACCGTTGTCACTGTTGTCACCGTTGTCACTGTTGTCACTGTTTTCACTGTTGTTGCGGTTGTCACTGTTGTCACTGTTTTCACTGCTGTCACGTTTGTCACCGTTGTCACTGTTGTCACAGTTGTTACTGTTGTCACTATTTTTACTGCTGTCACAGGTGTCACTGTTGTCACTGTTGTCACCGTTGTCACTTTTTTCACTGTTGTCGCTGCTGTCAACGTTGTCGCTGTTGTCACTGTTGTCACTGTTGACTTGGTTGTTACTGTTGTCACTGTTGTCACCTCTGTCACAGTTGTCGCCGTTGTCACCGTTGTCACTGTTGTCACCGTTGTCACCGTTGTCACTGTTGTCCCTGTTGTCACTGCTGTCACAATTCTCACCGTTGTCACTGTTGTCACTGTTGTCACTGCTGTCACAGTTGTCACTGTTGTCACCATTGTCACTGTTGTCACTGTTGTCGCTGTTGTCACTGCTGTCACAGTTGTTACTGTTGTCGCTGTTGTCACTGTTGTCGCTGTTGTCACCGTTGTCACTGTTTTCACTTTTGCCACCGTTGTCACTGTTGTCACTGTTTTCACTTTTTTCACTTTTGTCACTGTTGACGCTGTTGTCACTGTTGACGCTGTTGTCACAGTTGTCACTGTTGTCACCGTTGTCACTGTTGTCACTGTTGTTACTGTTGTCACCGTTTCCACCGTTGTCACTGTTGTCACCATTTTCACTGCTGTCACGGTTGTCACCGTTGTCACTGTTGTCACCGTTGTCACTGTTGTCACCGTTGTTACTGTTGTCACTATTTTTACTGCTTTCACAGGTGTCACTGTTGTCACTGTTGTCACCGTTGTCACTTTTTTCACTGTTGTCGCTGCTGTCACCGTTGTCACTGTTGTTACTGTTGTCGCTGTTGTCACTGTTGTCACTGTTGACTTGCTTGTCACTGTTGTCACTGCTGTCACAGTTGTCGCCGTTGTCACTGTTTTCACCGTTTTCACTGTTGTCACCGTTGTCACTGTTGTCGCTGTTGTCACTGCTGTCACAATTGTCACCGTTGTTACTGTTGTCACTGTTGTGACTGTTGTCGCTGTTGTCACCATTGTCACTGTTGTCACTGTTGTCACCGTTGTCACTGTTTTTACTGTTGTCGCTGTTGTCACTGCTGTCACAGTTGTCACTGTTGTCGCTGTTGTCACTGTTGTCGCTGTTCTCACCGTTGTCACTGTTTTCACTGTTGCTACCGTTGTCACTGTTGTCACTGTTTTCACTTTTGTCACTTTTGACGCTGTTGTCACTTTTGTCACTGTTGACGCTGTTGTCACTGTTGTCACTGTTGTCACCATTGTCACTGTTGTCACTGTTGTTACTGTTTTCACCGTTCTCACTGTTGTCCATGTTGTCACTGCTGTCACTGGTGTCACTGTTGTCACCATTGTCACTGTTTTTACTGTTGTCAATGTTGTCACTGTGGTCACCGTTGTATCTGTTGTCACTGTTGTCACTGTTGACGCAGTTGTCACTGTTGTCACTGTTGTCACTGTTGTCACCGTTGATGCTGTTGTGACTGTTGTTGCTCTTGTCACTGTTGTCACCATTGATGCTTTTGTCACTGTTGTCACTGTTGTCACTGTTGTCACGGTTGCCACTGTTGTCACTGTTGTGATGGTTGTCACTGTTGTCAGCGTTGTCACTTGTTTCACTGTTGTGACCATTATCACTGTTCTCATGGTTGTTAGTGCTGTCACTGCTCTCACTGTTGTTACTGTTGTCACCATTGTCACCGTTTTCACTGTTGTCGCTGCCGTCATCGTTGTCACTGTTTTCACCGTTGTCACTGTTCTCACTGTTGTCACCGTTGACGCGGTTTTCACTGTTGTCACTGTTGACGCTGTTGGTTATCACTGTTGTTGCTCTTGTCACTGTTGTCACCGTTGACGCAGTTGTCACTGTTTTCACTGTTGATGCTGTTCTAACTGTTGTTGCTCTTGTCACTGTTATCACTGTTGTCACCGTTGACGCAGTTTTCACTGTTGTCACCGTTGTCACTGTTGTCACTGTTGTTTCTCTTGTCACTGTTGTCACCGTTGTCAATGTTGTCACTGTTGTCACCGTTGTCACTGTTTTCACTGTTGATGCGGTTGTCACTGTTGTCACTAATGTCACTGTTTTCACTGCTGTCACGGTGTTCACCGTTGTCACTGTTGTCACCGTTGTTACTGTTGTCACTATTTTTACTGCTGTCAAAGGTCTCACTGTTGTCACTGTTGTCACCGTTGTCACTTTTTTCAGTGTTGTCGCTGCTGTCACCGTTGTCACTGTTGTCACCGTTGTCGCTGTTCTCACTGTTGTCACTGTTGACTTGGTTGTTACTGTTGTCACTGTTGTCACCGCTGTCACAGTTGTCGCCGTTGTCGCCGTTGTCACCGTTGTCACCGTTGTCACCGTTCTCACTGTTGTCGCTGTTGTCACTGCTGTCACAATTGTCACCGTTGTCACTGTTGTCACTGCTGTCACAGTTGTCACTGTTGTCACCATTGTCACTGTTGTCGCTGTTGTCACTGCTGTCACAGTTGTTACTGTTGTCGCTGTTGTCACTGTTTTCACCGTTGTCACTGTTTTCACTGTTGTCACCGTTGTCACTGTTGTCACTGTTTTCACTTTTGTCACTGTTGACGCTGTTGTCACTGTTGTCACTGTTGACGCTGTTGTCACTGTTGTCACTGTTGTCACCGTTGTCACTGTGTTCACTGTTGTTACTGTTGTCACCGTTTCCACCGTTGTCACTGTTGTCACCATTTTCACTGCTGTCACGGTTGTCACCGTTGTCACTGTTGTCACCGTTGTCACTGTTGTCACCGTTGTTGCTGTTGTCACTACTTTTACTGCTTTTACAGGTGTCACTGTTGTCACTGTTGTCACCGTTGTCACTTTTTTCACTGTTGTTGCTGCTGTCACCGTTGTCACTGTTGTCGCTGTTGTCACTGTTGTCACTGTTGACTTCGTTGTCACTGTTGTCACTGTTGTCACCGCTGTCACAGTTGTTGCCGTTGTCACTGTTTTCACTGTTGCCACCGTTGTCACTGTTGTCACTGTTTTCACTTTTGTCACTGTTGACGCTGTTGTCACTGTTTACGCTGTTGTCACTGTTGTCACTGTTGTCACCGTTGTCACTGTTGTCACTGTTGTTACTGTTGTCACCGTTGTCACTGTTGTCCATGTTGTCAGTGCTGTCATTGGTGTCACTGTTGTCACCGTTGTCACTGTTTTTACTGTTGTCAATGTTGTCACGGTGGTCACCATTGTATCTGTTGTCACTGTTGTCACTGTTGACGCAGTTGTCACTGTTGTCACTGTTGTCACTGTTGTCACCGTTGATGCTGTTGTGACTGTTGTTGCTCTTGTCACTGTTGTCACCGTTGATGCTTTTGTCACTGTTGTCACTGTTGTCACGGTTTCCACCGTTGTCACTGTTGTGATGGTTGTCACTGTTGTCAGCGTTGTCACTTGTTTCATTGTTGTCACCATTGTCACTGTTCTCATGGTTGTCACTGCTGTCACTGCTGTGACTGTTGTTACTGTTGTCACCATTGTCACCGTTTTCACTGTTGTCACTGCTGTCACTGTTTTCACTGTTGTCGCTGCTGTCACCATTGTCACTGTTGTCACTGTTGTCGCTGTTGTCACTATTGTCACCGCAGTCACTGTTGTTACTTCTGTCACTGCTTTCACGGTTGTCACAGTTTTCACTGTTGTCAGTGTTGTCAATGCTGTCGCTGTTGTCGCTGTTGTCACCGTTGTCGCTCTGGTAACCGGTGACACTGTTGTCACCGTTGTCGCGGTTGTCACCGTTGTCACTCTTGTCACTATTGTCAATGTTGTAACTGTTGTCGCTGTTTTCACCGTTGGCGCTCTGGTTACCGGTCACACTGTGTTCACCGTTGTCACTGTTGTCACTGTTGTCGCGGTTGTCACCGTTTTTACTGTTGTCACTGTTTTCACTGTTGTCGCTGCTGTCACCGTTGTCACCGTTGTCACTTTTGTCACTGTTGTCACTGTTGTCACCGTTGACGTACTTGTCACTGTTGTCACTGTTGTCACTGTTGTCACCGTTGTCACTGCTGTCAGTGCTTTCAGTCTTGTCACTGTTGTCACGGTTGTCACCGTTGCCACTGTTGTCGCTGTTGTCACTGCTGTCACAGTTGTCACCGTTGTCACTGTTGTCACCATTGTCACCGTTGTCACCTTTGTTACTGTTGTTACTATTTTCACTGCTGTCACAGTTCTCACCGTTGTCACTGTTATCGCTGTTGTCACCGTTGTAACTGTTGTCGCTGTTGTCACCGTTGTCACTGTTGTCACTGTTGTCACTGTTGTCACTGCTGTCACAGTTGTCACCGTTGTCACTGTTGTCACCGTTGTCACTGTTGTCACCGTTGACGCTGTTGTCACTGTTGTTGCTTTTGTCACTGTTGTCACTGTTGTCACCGTTGACTTAGTTGTCACTGTTGTCACCGTTGTCACTGTTGTCATTGGTGTCACTTTTGTCACTGTGTTCACCGTTGTCACTGTGTTCACCGTTGACGCTTTTGTCACTGTTGTCACTGTTCTCACCGTTGGCACTGTTGTCACTGTTATCACTGTTTTTGCTGTTGTTACTGTTGTCACTGTTGCCACCGTTGTCACTGTTGTCACTATTTTCACTGCTGTCACGGTTGTCACCGTTGTCACTGTTGTCACCGTTGTTACTGTTGTCACTATTTTCACTGCTGTCACAGTTGTCACCGTTGTCACTGTTGTCACCGTTGTCACTGCTGTCACTCTAGTCACTGTTGTCACCGTTGTCACTGTTTTCACTGTTGTCGCTCCTGTCACCGTTGTCACTGTTGCACCCTTGTCGCTGTTGTCACTGTTGTCGCTGTTGACGTGGTTGTCTCTGTTTTCACTGTTGTCACTGTTGTCACCGCTGTCACGGTTGTCACCGTTGTCACTGTTGTCACCGTTGTCACTGTTGTCACTGTTGTCACTGCTGTTACAGTTGTCACCGTTGTCACTGTTGTCACCGTTGTCACTGTTGTCGCTGTTGTCACTGCTGTGACAGTTGTCACTGTTGTCGCTGTTGTCACCATTGTCATTGTTGTGACTGTTGTCACCGTTGTCACTGTTGATGTGGTTGTCACTGTTGTCACCGTTGTCACTGTTGTCACCGTTGTCGCTGTTGTCGCTGTTGTCGCTGTTGTCACTGCTCTCACAGTTGTCACCGTTGTCACTGTTTTCACTGTTGTCACCGTTGTCACCGTTGTCACTGTTGTCACCATTGTCACTGTTGTCGCTGTTGTCACTGCTGTCACAGTTGTCACTGTTGTCACTGTTGTCACCGTTGTCACTGTTGTCACCGTTGTCACTGTTGTCACTGTTGTCACTGTTGTCACAGTTGTCACTGTTGTCACCGTTGTCACTGTTTTCACTGTTGTCACCGTTGTCACTGTTGTCACCATTGTCACTGTTGTCGCTGTTGTCACTGCTGTCACAGTTGTCACTGTTGTCGCTGTTGTCATCATTGTCACTGTTGTCACTGTTGTCACCGTTGTCACTGTTGATGTGGTTGTCACTGTTGTCACTGTTGTCACCATTTTCACTGCTGTCACGGTTGTCACCGTTGTCACTGTTGTCGCCGTTGTTACTGTTGTCACTATTTTCACTTCTGTCACAGTTGTCACCATTGTCACTGTTGTCACCGTTTTCACTGCTGTCACTCTAGTCCATGTTGTCACCGTTGTCACTGTTTTCACTGTTGTCGCTCGTGTCACCGTTGTCACTGTTGCACCCTTGTCGCTGTTGACGTGATTGTCTCTGTTTTCACTGTTGTCACTGTT
This sequence comes from Porites lobata, assembly GCA_942486035.1. Lineage (NCBI taxonomy): Eukaryota > Metazoa > Cnidaria > Anthozoa > Scleractinia > Poritidae > Porites > Porites lobata. Next base: position 5,190 of record CALNXK010000059.1, on the reverse strand, counting down.
GTCACCGCTGTCACGGTTGTCACCATTGTCACTGTTGTCACCGTTGTCACTGTTGTCACTGTTGTCACGGTTGTCGCTGTTGTCACTGCTGTCAGAGTTGTCACCAATGTCACTGTTGTCACCGTTGTCACCGTTGTCACTGTTGTCACTGTTGTCACTGATGTCACTGCTGTGACAGTTGTCACCGTTGTCACTGTTTTCACTGTTGTCGCTGCTTTCACCGTTGTCACTGTTGTCACCGTTGTCACTATGGACCTTAAGATACCCTGGAGGCGGTGGTAAAGAGAACGGAGAAAGCCTGGAGCGAGGACGCCGCCAACTTCGCGGGAAAAACAAATTAAGATTGAGCAGGTTGGGTTGAGTGCTCGCCTGACGAGAGAGGATAAAGTAATGCTTTCGTGTTTTAATTCCATAACTCGTGAAGTCTTGCTTGATTGATACCTTAACGATCTTTTATTGGAAGAAAAATTTGTGCTGCCGGCTATGACTCCAGTTTCTCTAAAAAAACCCGAATTTCTTCGAGGGAAACTTGAGGGTATGATCGGAGTTCAGGTTATCAGCTATTTGTTTGTTTTTTCGCTTTCCGTTGTTCTAGATCTTTCTTTAAAACGATATGGTTCTGTTACGAGAACGTCCCGTACTAAGGCGAGATTTTGGTCTTCAGACCGCTCCATCGCTGAACTGAAAGTAAACAAAATAAAATTATAAAAGTTAATAAATGAACCATGGCGTCTTGTTCAAGATCTCAATTTTCTCCGACACGTTTAAGTTTATTACAAGCCTAGATTTTTTGTTTTTCAACAATTTTTATTCCACTTCTTGTCTCATAAAGTTTTCAAATACTATCCCAAAGCGAGAACGTTGTCCCCTTAAAAACAAGCAGTTATAGTGTTACATTTGTGTCGAACGACTCAGCACTTTCATTCTCACCTGCCGCCAAAACACTGAACCCAAAAGGCTTGATAGCAAAAAAATAAGAGGCAATCTTGAGAGAACACCTCACTAAAAACACTTAAATGTGTCTCTTGAAGTAAAACGGATCGAAAATCCTGTACGAAAAGGAATTTCTGCACTGAAAACAAGAAAACAAACTCACCGTTTTAAGAGGCGGCCAAACTTCTAGTTTTCACCGTCGCGACTTCAGGTCGACGCTGTGGCATTATGCTAATTAGTTCCAAGAATTGAACATTTCACTTCCGGTTAACGTCCTCCTCGGCCGCGTCCAGAGTATCTTAAGGTCCCTACTGTTGACGCGGTTGTCACTGTTGTCACTGCTGTCACAGTTGTCACCGTTCTCACTGTTGTCACCGTTGTCACTGTTGTCACCATTGTGACTGTTGTCACCGTTGTCACTGTTGTCGCTGTTGTCACTGCTGTCACAGTTGTCACCGTTGTCACTTTTGTCACCCTTGTCACCGTTGTCACTGTTGTCACTGTTTTCACTGTTGATGCGGTTGTCACTGTTGTCACCGTTGACGCTGTTCTCACCGTTGTCACCGTTGTCACTGTTGTCACTGTTGTCACCGTTTTCACTTTTGTCACTGTTGACGCTGCTGTCACCGTTGTCACTGTTGTCACCGTTGTCACTGTTGTCACTGTTGTCACTGTTGTCACTGTTGACACTGTTGTCACTGTTGTTGCACTTGTCACTGTTGTCACCGTTGACACACTTGTCGCTGTTGTCACGGTTGTCACTGTTGTCGCTGTTGTCACTGTTGTCACTTTTGTCACCGTTGTCACTGTTTTCACCATTGACGCTTTTGTCATCGTTGTCACTGTTGTCACCGTTTTTACTGTTGTCACTGTTGTCACCATCGACGTTTTTGTCACTGTTGTCGCTGTTGTCACTGTTGTCACCGTTGTCACTTTTCTCACTACTTTCACTGCTGTCACGGTTGTCCCCTTGTCACTGTTGTCACTATTTTCACTGCTGTCACGGTTTTCACCGTTTGCACTGCTGTCACTGTTTTCACTATTGTCACTGTTGTCGCTGTTGTCACTGTTGTCACTGTTGTCACTGTTTTCACTGTTGTCAACGTTTTCACTTTTGTCACTGTTGACGCTGTTGTCAGTGTTGTCACTGTTCTCACTGTTGACGCTTTTGTCACTGTTTTTGCTCTTGTCACTGTTGTCACTGTTGTCACCGTTGATGCAGTTGTCACTGTTGTCACCATTGTCACTGTTGTCGCTGTTGTCACTGTTGGCACTGTAGTCACCGTTGTCACTGTTGTCACTGTTGTCACTGTTGTCACTGTTGTCACTATTTTCACTGCTGGCACAGTTTTCACCGTTGTCACTGTTGTCACTGTTGTCATGGTTGTCACTGTTATCACTGTTGTCACCGTTCCCACTTCTTTCACTGTCGTCACCGTTGTCACTGTTGTCACCGTTGTCACTGCTGTCACCGTTTCACTATTGTCACTGTTCTCGATGTTGTCACCGTTGTCACTGTTTTCACTGTTGTCACCGCTGACGCGGTTGTCACTGTTGTCACTGTTGACGCTGTTGTCAGGGTTTTCACCGTTGTGACTGTTGTAACTGCTGTTCCCGTTATCACTGTTGTCACTTTTGTCGCTGCTGTCACCGTTAACACTGTTGTCACTGTTGTCACTGTTGACGCTGTTTTCACTGTTGTCACTGTTGTCACTTTTGTCACCGTTGTCACTGTTGTCACCGTTTTCAGTTTTGTCACTGTTGACGCTGTTGTCACTGTTGTCACCGTTGTCACTGTTGTCACTGTTGTCACTGTTTCATTGTTGACGCGGTTGTCACTGTTGTCACTGTTTTCACTGCTGTCACAGTTGTCACCATTGTCACTGTTGTCACCGTTTTCACTGTTGTCACTGTTGTCAGTTGTGTGACAATTGTCATCGTTGTCACGGTTGTCACCATTGTCACCGTTGTCACTGTTGTCACCGTTGTCACTATTGTCACTGTTGTCACTGCTGTCACAGTTGTCACCGTTGTCAGTGCTGTCACCGTTGTCACTGTTGGCACCGTTGTCACCGTTGTCACTGCCTTCACTTCTGTCACTGTTTTCACCGTTGTCACTGTTTTCACTGTTGTCGCTGCTGTCACCATTGTCACTGTTGGCACTGTTGACGCGGTTGTTACCGTTTTCGCTGTTGTCTCTGTTGTCACCGTTGTCAGTGTTGTCACTTCTGTCACTACTGTCGCTGTTGTCACGATTGTCACCGTTGCCACTGTTGTCAATATTGTTAATGTTGTCACTTTTTTCGCTGTTGTCACCGGCGTCGTTTTTTTGTCACCATTAACGCTGTTGTCACTGTTTTCACTGTTTTAACTGTTGTGACCGTTTTCACTGTTGTCACTGTTGTCACTGTTTTCACCGTTGTCACTATTGTCACTTCTGTCACTGCTGTCACTGTTGTCACTGTTGTCACCGTTGTCACTGTTGTCACTATTGTCAATGTTGTCACTGTTGTCGCTGTTGTCACCGTTGGTACTCTTAACACTGGTGACACTGTTGTCATCGTTCTCACTGGTGTCACCGTTGTCGCGGTTGTCACCGTTTTCACTGTTGTCACTGTTCTCACCGTTGTCATTGTTGTCGGTATTGTCACTGTTGTCTCCGTTGTCACTGTTGTCACTTTTGTCGCTGCTGTCACCGTTGTCACTGTTGTCACCATTTTCAATTTTCACACTGTTGAGGCTCTTGTCACTGTTGTCACCGTTGTCACTGTTGTCACTGTTGTCAACGTTTTCACTTTTGTCACTGTTGACGCTGTTGTCACTGTTGTCACTGTTGTTGCTCTTGTCACTGTTGTCACCGTTGACGCAGTTCTCATTCTTGTCACCCTTGTCACTGTTGTCAGTGTTGTCACCGTTGTCTCTGTTGTCACCGTTGTCACTGTTGTCACTGTTGCCACGGTTGTCACTGTTCTCACTGTTTTCACCGTTGCCACTTCTTTAAGTGTGGTCACCGTTGTCACTGTTGTCACCGTTGTCACTGCTGTCACTGTTGTCACCGTTGTCACTGTTTTCACTGTTGTTACCGCTGACGCGGTTGTCACTGTTGACGCTGTTGTCAGTGTTGCCACTGTTGTGACTGTTGTCACTGCTGTATCCGTTGTCACTGTTGTCACTTTTGTCGCTGCCGTCACCGTTAACACTGTTGTCACTGTTGTCACCATTTTCACCTTTGTCACTGTTGACGCTGTTTTCACCGTTGTCACTGTTGTCACTGTTGCCACGGTTGTCACTGTTGTCACTGTTGTCACCGTTGCCACTTTTTTTCACTGTGGTCACCGTTGTCACTGTTGTCACCGTTGTCACTGCTGTCACTGTTGTAACCGTTGTCACTGTTTTCACTGTTGTCACCGCTGACGCGGTTGTCACTTTTGTCACTGTTGACGCTGTTGTCACTGTTGTCACTGTTTTCACCGTTGTCACTGTTGTCACCGTTCTTACGGTTGGCACCGTTGTCACTGTTTTCACCGTTGTCACTGCTGTCACTGCGGTCACAGTTGTCACCGTTGTCACTGGTGTCACCGTTGTCACTGTTGTCACTCTTGTCACCGTTGTCACTTTTGTCACTGTTGTCACCGTTGTCACTGCTGTCATTGCTGTCACTGGTGTCACTGTTGTGACCGTTGTCACTGTTTTTACCGTTGTCACTGCTGTCACCGTTGTCACTGTTGTGACTGTTATTACTGCTGTCCCCGTTATCACTGTTGTCACTTTTGTCACTGCTTTCAACGTTAACACTGTTGTCACTGTTGTCACCATTTTCACGGTTGTCACTATTGTCACTGTTGACGCTGTTGTCAGGGTTGTCACCGTTGTGACTGTTGTCACTGCTGTCCCTGTTATCACTGTTGTCACTTTTGTCGCTGCTGTCACCGTGAACACTGTTGTCACTGTTGTCACCATTTTCACTTTAATCACGGTTGACGCTGTTTTCACTGTTGTCACTTTTGGCACCGTTGTCACTGTTGTCACTGTTGACGCTGTTTTCACTGTTGTCACTGTTGTCACTTTTGTCACCGTTGTCACTCTTGTCACAGTTTTCAATTTTTTTCACTGTTGACGCTGTTGTCACTGTTGTCACTGTTGTCACCATTGTCACTGTTGTCACCGTTCTTACTGTTGGCACCGTTGTCACTGTTGTCACCGGTGTCACTGCTGTCACTGCTGTCACAGTTGTCACCTTTGTCACTGCTGTCACCG
>CALNXK010000058.1:3075000-3077898 GCA_942486035.1 Porites lobata | reverse complement strand
TATTGCCATTATTATTTCAAATTTACTGTACTTCAGTGGCAGTGTACTCCAATGCCTGAGAAGGCAAAAAAGTGAGTAATTTATATGAACAGTTCTACTTTCCTTCTCTATGTGTCTTTGTTTCCATTATTCATCTTGCCTGTGCTTCTCCAATTTTTATCTCTCTGTGTGCAACTCACATTGTTCCCCGTCCACTTTTTTGTAGCGGTTATTTTTATTCAACAGCTTGTACCTATGACACAAATTTTGCTTTCCCTATACCACTCCACATCCCCCGCTTCCCCTTCTTGGCTATGATTGTTGTTTCCATTTTTCCTTTGAATAGTACTCCCCCCTTTCTTTCTCATCTTGTTTCCCTTCTCTATTTTGTTTTTATTGTGATTCCATTCACCACCTACAGTATTAATTTTCCCTTTTTGTTCTATTTTTCTTTGGTCTTACCTGTACCACCTTTTTGCCCTTTCCCTATTTCATTTTTATGTTCCCACTAATCAATGCCGCCTTACTTATGTCAACTTTGCACTGTCTGTACCCTTTCTATCTCTCCTCTACCTTTTACCTCTTGCTGCTTTTCCTCTAGACTGCGAGCAGTCTCTCTTTTGCTCGAGAATCTGTAAGCAGGAGTATTTGAGCAGCAAAGTCACTTGCAGTCTACCTTTCTTTTTTTCTTATCACCAATATTTTCCCCCTAATGCCTCCCTTTCCTCTCTCCTTCGTCCTTGTTCCTCCTCTTTCATGTTGCTGTGAAATCTAGGACTGCAGCTGACCTGTCTGTTCCCTTATTCTATTCCTCGCTACCCCCTTCCTTTTTAGTCCTTTGCAATTTACACATGGCTGTGACTTCTTGATTTTCATCTCTTTTGATGTTTTGTTTTGTTGCAGTCTCAAGTGTAATGGATCAACAGATTCAATGCTGATTAGCTGCTGACAGTTGTAACAATACATGAAAAGAATACAGGACCAGAATGTAAGTTTTACATCCTTCCTAACAGTTGTTCTTCAAACATTGTAATAATTTCTTGAGGCTTGTTGTAATTGTTTCGGGGGCATAGCTACCTTTACAGATGCATGACTAGGATGACCAGGATGACTGGCATTACTAGGATGACTGGGACTACTGGGATGACTGGGATTACTAGGATTACTGGGATGACTAGGATGACTTGGTTGACCAGAGCTGTTAATAAGGGCCGGTAGCTGACCAAAAGCCCCAGCTAGTTAGCCATCCTTAGCCGGCCACTTTCATCCCCTTCTACCATAACTGCCAACAAAAAATAAGCACCACTGAATACAATAATTATTGTAAAGCATCCGTTTCCGAGTTTTAAATGACATTGGCAATGACAATGACATATTTAAACAGGCGTAGAACTGTAAAACATTTGACCCGTGAGATGCGCCTGGGAAATTTCGACGGCATTGTTCCCAGTCTTGCATGTATTCTTGAACAACATGGCATCTGCAGTGGAAAATACCCCTTGAAAACCCTGGAAATGGCATTTCCGAAACTCTAAATTTCATAATGTCCCTAGATACCTTGGCCCTCAAAAACTTGCGCCTTTACTGTGAGTTCCAAAAGCCGCCTACAGTTAATTATCAGCCTGCTACTTAAAAAATTTTTGAGAGCTCTGCATGACTAGAATGGTTAGGGTGACTAATATGACTGGGATGACTACGATGACTAGGATGATTGAGATGACTAGAATGACTGGGATGACTAGGATGATTAGGATGACTGGGTTGAATGAAATGACTAGAATGACTTAGATGATTAAAATTACTAGGATGAATGGGGTGACTAGGATAACTAGGATGAATGGGGTGACTAGGATTACTAGGATAACCAGGGTTACCATAATAACTGGTATGACTAGGATCATAAGGATGATTAGGATGACTAGAATAACTAGGGTAACTAGGATCAATAGGAATGACTAGGATGAGTGGGATGACCAGGATAACTAGGATGACTAGGAAGACTGGGATGACTAGGATGACTAAGATGACTAGGATGACAAGGATGACTACCATGTTGAGCAAAATTTTTTGTGGGTTCTAATTTTTGCGATTTTTCCAACGATCCGCAAAATAAAAATTAAAAATAAAAATTACCGCGAACATTTTTCCCGCAAAAATTTACTCCAGAGTAAATATTCTCTAACTTAAATTCGCTACACAAAAATGCAGAAGTAAAAAATCATGTCTGTTCAATTTAAACTTGCCTCAAAACGGTATGCAATGGTTTTACGTAGGGTATGCTTACCGTAGTACTGTTTGAAAATACGTATTTCAATTATATGTACTTAACAAAAACAAAAATATTATCAATACTGGGTACTGGGTACTTCCTGAAAATCGCAAAAGTTAGTTCCCAGTTAAAAAAGCAGTCTGTCCTAATCGCAAAAATTAGTTCCCACAAAACACAAAAAATGGCCAATCCGCAGAAATTAACTCCCACAAAAATTTTGTGCCACACAGTAGGATGAATGGGATGACTAGGATAACTGGGATGACTGGGAAGACTGGGATGACTAAAACAAAAAGTATGTCTAGTATCACTAGGATGAATGGGATAATTAGGATGACTGGGATAACTAGGATGACTAGGTGATTAGGTTGACTAGGATGACTCGAATGACTAGGATGACTAGGATTACTAGAATAACTAGGACGACTAGGATGATGAGGATAACTAACATGACTTTGTAGGATGACTAGGATGATTAGTATTACTAGGATCACTAGGATGACTAGCGTGACTGGGATGACTAGGATAACCAGGATGACTGGGATGACTGGGATGACGGAGTTGACTACATGTAGGATGACTAGGATTACTAGAATAACTAGGATTGCTAGGATGATTAGGATGACTTAAATGACTGGGATGACCGGGGT
>CALNXK010000058.1:3040000-3067500 GCA_942486035.1 Porites lobata | reverse complement strand
TATCATTTATGTACAACATAGAAAGCAGGTCTTACAGCCCTCTGTGATTACTTTTTTAAGATCTACCTTACGAATTTTCTTTTTAAAGTTGTAAATTGATTCTGCATTTTTTACATCCTTGCTTAATTTAGACCATATTACTGGACCCACATATCTTAGGCTCTGTCTCCCGCAAGTTGTTGTGTTGTATCGAAGAATAAAAAAGTCACCAGAATTTCTGAGCCCATAGCGAGGTTTATCTAGCTTAAAAATGTCCTTTATGTAGGGAGGGCATATTGTACTTTGCCTTATACATAATTATGGCTATATCCTGCAATCGGCGACAGCCTAGTGTTGCGAGTTTAGCTTTTCTCAAGAACTCATTGTATGAACTTCTCGTATCGCAGTAGACGGCCCTTAACGCTTGCTCTTGTACTTGCTCCATCTTTCTGCTATCAGACGCCCGACAGAAATGCCACACTGTATGTACTGTTGTTTTAGTAAAATCCCACTAGTTGGTCAAAAATATCGAGGATAAAAAATTTTTAGCTAGTTAAAGCTAGACTTTAATCCTTTTTTGCCACCAAAAGGTGCGCACTTTTCGCTACTAGTAGGCTATAACATATAGCCTTATAGTAGCTCAACCAATCAGAACGCAGCATTGATGATAGACCACTAGTTGGATTTTACTAAAATGCAATATCCACCTATCCATAAGAGGGTTTCAGGAATGAGTAACAGCAAAGTTTTAAAACTATTGTGCCAGTAATAACAGTCATCCTAGTCACCCTGCAGTAATCCTAGTCATCCTAGTTATCCTTGTCAACCTAGTCATTTTATTCAACCCAGTCATCCTAGTCATCCCGGTCATCTTCGTCGCTTGCAGCTCCCTTCAGTCTCACCAGGCGCCTTGCTCACACCCATCTATTGTTGATGAGTTTAACAAGAGTTAACTATCATATCATCACTAGTTTGTGTGCTTATAAAGATGGGTTATTTATTTTCTCAGGCAAGCTGGTCAGAGGTTAATAGAAATGGACTGCATTCTGTGGAGGAGAGTCCGGATTTAGATTACAACAGCATCATACTCTAGGCATCTGGTTTGGTTAGTATGCTGTCAAAAATGATATATTGCTAATGGTTACCGGTGTTCATGACAGTGACTTGGTTTTACACTTTCTATGACCCAACCCAGGAGATCACTGATATTAGGGTTCAGCTGTGTTGCTTAGGGTTTTTCTCTTATATGTATGAGGAAGTGGACATTTGGGGCAGGCTATAATCACCCAGCTGTTGTTCTACAGTCACTTTTTTAAGTTAAAGGACCAGTTCGCATTATTACACTCATTTAATGTTTCTTGGTTTGGTATTCACAAACCAACTTAAAGCTGTTGTCAGATCACAAAAAAATTAAAAATTAACATGACTGAGTTGTTCAAAGCTGGGTTAAGATAACCCAGGGCTTAGTGGGAAATTTCAATGCAAATATGAAAGCCTTAAGTCTCTAATTTGATGACTGGATGTTTCAAAATATCAGACTGAAAAAATTGTTAGAGAAAATGCTTTTGAATAAAAAGAAGCCCAGATTTAAAATTTATTTTACCCAAAATTAGTGTTTAACGGCCTTTGAACAACTGGACCCAGATTTTAGAAATTTGCTATTGCAGGCAGGATTTGGTAGCCTCTTTCTAAACATCTTTAATGAATTTTACGATGAAACTGACAAAACCATGAACACTAGAAATATTTCAGGAATGACCAGTCACAGCAGATATCAGGATGTGTGAGTTTTCCACAAAATCGCAAACTAATTTATCATTTTTCGCTTGCGGTTTAGTTTTCGCATGCCTGATTGTCAAGATTTTTTTTCTTAAAACACGTGCTCTAGAAATGTTTCTGGTGTTTGCAGGTTTGTTGGTTTGACAGTAAAAATATCAAAGCAAGACTTCATTTATTTAATCTGGTAGGAAACATGAATTTTTGCAGGAAAAAAGAATTTCCATATATACATAGGGAAACTAATTCTTCCTTTTTACTTGGCAGTGAAATTTATTAATTGTATTAATTCTTACATCTCTGCAGGCCATTTCACAGACCCATCCCCGTTTGGGAATGTTCTGGAAGATTCCTTGCCCATCACAAGTTGGATATAAAAAAATTTCTTCAATTAAAGGGAGAATGACATCAAAAGCAGCAGGAGGATGGCAGTGTCCCAATGGTGATTTCAGGCTTTCCAGGTATCAAAAGGTTTTTCTTTTTTTAACTTTCCAGACTGGTATGACAGACTTTGTTTAGAGGCTCAGGGGTACCTATCAGGGGATAAGCTTAGTCCTAGTCATCTCAGTCAACTCAGTAATTCCAGTCAATGCAGTTATCCTATTCGTCTCAGTCATCCTAATGTATCCCAGTCATCTTAGTCATTCTACTTTTCCCATCCACCCACCCCCAGTCCTCCTGGTCACCAAAGTCACCCCAGTCAACCCAGTCGTCCTAGAAATCACAGTCATTTTTTTGACTAGTTATCCCAGTCACCCTAGTCATCCTCATTTATCCTCGTCATGAACCCTAGTCATCCTTAGTCATCCAAATCATCCCTGTCATCCTGGTCATCCCAGTCAACCTATTCATTCCAGTTATCCCAGTCACCATAGTCACCCTAGGTATTCCAGTCATCCTAGTTATCCCATTCACCCTATAGTCATCCTACTTACCACTCTAAAGTAAGTTACCAGTTGTGTCTTGTTTCCTGCTTGATAAGAATTGCGTCACACTATGAGAATCATTGAAGCGGTAATTTTTGGCACAAATTATAGACGACATGTCCAGTGAGAAACCATTTCCTGTAGTGTTGCTTCAAAGACTGAAGAAAATGGACATTAGATTTTGCATAATTTTAAGTTTCTTTCAGGAAGTTTTCTTTGAGCTTTTCATTTTATTAGCACACTGTTTGACTGGAGTTTCTTAGTTTTCGTATTTGTTAGGGATTGACAGTTAACACTGCATTCGATCATGACCATTTGTTCCCTGAAACATGAAAATCTCTTTTAGTTGCCTTGATTTTGTGAATGAAAAAACCAGCGTGAGAAGAACCAACTATACTGCAAATTGCTAGTGATGAGTTTCTTAACCAAATTAAATGTCAGCTCTTTTGAAGTGTGTGGTTATCTTTCATGTGTGTAGTGGCAACTTTCGTCCACAAGATATCAACAGCATTGATAAAAATTCATATATAAATACCACAAAATGATGGTAGCTTATTGTGCTTGATAGCTTTTTTTATACAGTCACTACAATTTTATGAATTCCACAAATTACAGCGGTAGAATAAGAAAACTGTGCATTTGCTGAACCGCATTTTTGATTTGACAGTACATCACAAATTTGCATAGTGTCAAAGCATGTATAATTTGAAACCTACCTCTCATGCACTGAATTTGCATACTGGGCTGTATGAAAGGTATGCTGTTCAGCTGCTTTGATAAACTTACTGGTTTAAATTCTTTATAAGCAGCTCCATGAATGGGTAGGTTTTTTATACGTCCAGTAGAGCTGGCACATGAAGCCCAGAGCTATGAAAGCACTTGGTCATCCTAGTTATTCTAGTGATCGCAGCCAGCCTAATTTTCTCAGTTATCCCAGTCAGCCAGTCACCCAGTCATCCTAGTCAACCCAGTGATCCTAGTCATCCTCATTCCCATGGTCATCCAAGTCATCCTAGTCACCCCAGTAATTCTAGTCCTCCTAGTCAACCCAGTCACCCTAGTTATCCTTGTCATCCCGGTCATCCTGGTCTTCCTAGTGACCCTAGTCATCCAAGTCATCCTAGTCACCCTAGTCTGACTATAGTCATCCCAGTCACCCTAGTCATCTTAGGGCACTTTCGAAAGTCAGAACTGGCCGGCTAGACCAAGGCCGAACCAGACATTTTTAAAATACAATAGGCATTTTCCAAGAGGTTTTGCTGAAAAACCATTTCCTTTGTGTATAATGTTTAGCTTTTGACTGATCTGGACGGTTAGTTTTGATTAAAACTAAAATTCTCATTATGATGGGAATAGGCTGGCCAGTCATTTCCGACAAATTTAAAATGGAAAGCGCCCTAGTCACCCAAGTCATTCCAGTCATCCTACTCATTCTAGTCACCCCCAGTCATCCTAGTCATCCCAGTCATCCCAGTCATCCCAGTCATCCCAGTAATCCCGGTCACAACCAGCCATCCTAGTCATCCCAGTCATCCTAGTCATCCTAGTCATCCTTGTCACCCTAGTCATCATAGTCTTTCCAGTCATCCCAGTCATCCTAGTCATCTAAGTAATCCCAGCCATCCTAAACCGAGTCATCCCGGTCACCCTAGTCATCGTAGTCATCCCAGTCATCCCAGTCATCCTAGTCATTCGAGTCACCCCAGTCATCCTAGTCACCCCAGTCATTCCAGGTAATCCCAGTGATTCCAGTTATCCAAATCATCCCAGTCACCCAAGTCATTCTAATTATCCCAGTCACCCCATGCAGTCATCTCAGTTATTTCATCACCCTAGTCATCCCAGTCTCCCAATTACCTCAGCCATCTCCAGGCCTGTCACTAATATACTTTTCAAGTTGGTGGTTATATGAAGTTAGAAGGCAGTGAATGGAATGGCTAGGAAGTTCTTTTGGTTCTTTTTTCCTTTTGTTTCCTATATGAAAGTAGATGGGGGTCACACTGGTAGTAGTCAGGGGAAATCCCCAGCCCCTGGCCATTTTTGACAGCCATACATCCCAGTTCCCTACTCCACCTTAAGCCATCTCAGTTATTTTAATTATTCGTTTCTTCACAATCATCCCAGTCACCCCTGCTGTTCAGTCTATTCATCCAAATAACATCACAGCCTAACTGACAGACAACCAATATCATCGTGACTTAATTGACCAATCAGGTCAATAACCAGATTTTAATTTTATCAACTGACATGACACAACTCACTTTGACTGTGAAGATGACTGCCGCACAGTTTGTCAAAACATTAATCATTGTCAACAACAGTCCTGTTCAGGAGTACAATCACCTGGATGATCATGTTCAACCTACATTTTGTACTTATTGAACGACTCCAGGTTTCAAACCTTTGACAGTTTAACATCCCAGTAATGCAAGGCATCCTAGTTATCCAAGCCACCCCTGTCACCCTAGTCATCCTAGTCGTCATGGTCACGCCAGTGATCCCAGTCAACCCAGTAATCCTAGTCATTCCAGTTATCATAGTCATCATAGCCATCCTAGTCATCCTCTTCATCCCATTCAACACAGTTACCCTAATTTTCCTAGTCATCCTAGTTATCCCAGTGATGCTGGCCATCCCATTAATAAGAGTTATGCCAGTCATCCAAATCACCCCAGTCACCCCAGTCATGCCTGTCACCCTAGTCAACCCAGTCCTCTTATCTTATCTCTTGTCATCCCAGTGTTCCTGGTCATCCTAGTCATTCCACAATCGGCGACAAAATTGTTGAGACATTGACTTAAACAGGGTAACTTCGGAGAACAAAAGAATCCGCACCCCTCCCCTGTCCCCTCCATTCAAAGTTGGGGTGTTTTCTATAGGTAACTAGAACAAGGGCACAACATTGCACGGAGGGGATGGGGGAGGAAAGCTATATTTCCTCCTTTTGAAGTTAATAAAACGTAAAAAAGCCCAGTTTTGGGCGAAGTGTCTCAACTCATCTTGTCGGTGATTGTCTGAATCGAAATCTACGCGCTGTTGTCTTATTAGCACCGGTTAGGAGATGGTAATATTATTAGTTGAGATTACTATATTCACTGGGTGGTTTTTCAGAAGATAGATAAGATACCCATATAATCCCTTTCCTGTGTTTTTCGAGGGAAAATTAGTTTTGACAATCTTTGTACTCGGTAGTGTTTTCAAGTAATTACGCAGTATACCCACGTACTGAATGATTGATTTTCCTCTGGTAACTAAGTGTGATCGGTAGGAATCGATGGCAGATAATATATTGTATTTGAATATATCCCTATATTTTTAGTAAGTTCGAAGTGTTTATTCGAAGTTTGGCTATTTGAAAGGGTGGGATGGACGATAAAATAGCCGTGATTGCTATGCGCAGGAGAATTTTGAGGAAAAATGTTCCAACTTCTAACGCACAGCAAAGCTGCATAGCATCGCTAAATCTGTGCAGCAGATTTGTTGCCCATATACCCATAAGGGTCTTTGAAGAATGTACTTTACAGTAGAAACTATGAGGTCAGGAGGAGACTGGCCACAAGTAACCACGAGTAACCAAGTTTGTTCTTAAAAGATAATCAGATTATTTTATTTTTTACTCATTGTGGTTACTCGTGGAAATTCCTCCTAAAAAGCAATTTTAGCCACTATAACTACTTTAATGCCTAGATATCTATTAAGTTTTCTATCCTTTTCACTTTGTTCTTTGTTTCGATGCGTTTCGATAAAGGAGAGAATAAAAATCGTGCGTGACTAGCCACATCACACGATGTCAAGGCACGGTTAAGCGTGACACGAAATGTCACACACTGAAAATAACAAAATCGCCTAAAATAATTGTTCTAAAATAGGTATGATGAAGTCGAACACAACAAATAAAAAGCCACCAGGGGTCTTACATCCCAGCATAAAGAAATGAATTCAATTAACTTTCGAAAGGACGTACGGCCACTTTTGAGATTCAGACAATTGGCGACAAAATTGTTGAGACATTGTACTTAAACAGGGTAACTTCGGAGAACAAAAGAATCTGCACCCCTCCCCTGTCCCCTCCATTCAAAGGTGGGGGTGTTTGTTGTTTTCTATAGGTAGCTAGAACAAGGGCACAACATTACACGGAGGGGATGGTGGAGGAAAGCTATATTTCCTCCTTTTAAAGATGATAAAACGTAAAAAAGCTCAGTTTTGGGCGAAGTGTCTCAACTCATTTTGTCGGTGATTGCAGTCAGCCAAACCTTCCCAGCCATCACAGTCAACCTATTCACTCTTGTCACCCTAGTCACCTCTGTCACCCCGGTCACCTCAGTCATCTTAACCCTCCCAGTCACCCTAGTCATCTTAGTCATCCCAGTAACGCTGATCATTCCAGTTATCTTAGTCATTCTAGTCACCCTAGTTACCTTAGTCATCCTTGTCATTGCCGTCAGGCTTGTAGCCTTATTTAGAAATGCACATGCCAGTCACCCCAGTGACCCCAGTCATGCCTGTCACCCCAGTCAACCCAGACCTCTTATCGTATCTCTTGTCATCCCAGTATTCCTAGTCATCCTAGTCATTCCAGCCAACCAAACCTTCCCAGCCATCACAGTCAACCCATTCACTCTTGTCACCCTAGTCACCTCAGTCACCCCAGTCACCTCAGTCATCTTAATCATCCAGTCACCCTAGTCATCTTAGTCATCCCAGTAACCCTGATCATTCCAGTTGTCTTAGTCATTCTAGTCACCCTAGTTACCTTAGTCATCCTAGTCATCGCAGTCAGTCTTGTAGTCTTTAATTTAGAAATGCACATGTGGTGCTATAGGGTTGTTGTTTACATGTGAGTCCTGGGTAAATGACTAGATCTTAGACATTACACTGTTGGTACATCCTTTGTTTGCCTCTGTCCCTCTAAATACCTGCAAGCCAGAAGTCATCATTTGAGTCACAAATAGGTTTCCAATGATTGATGATGAACTCTTTTTTTTTTCTTCTTAGGCACAGAAGAACAACAGATTTGGTATTATTGGTTCGCAATTCATCAATCTCGCAACACAGGAGTTCAAAAGCCAGGAGTAAAGAGGCTGCACTAGAGGATGGTATCATCAAAGACGTCGACCGACAATGAATACCTGGTTTAGTATTTATACAATCATAATTATTAATACTAACAGTAAAGCCAGTAACCTACTTCAAAGCAGCTACTTGATCTAAGACCATTCTGACCCAGCCCGGGAGGTCATTGAATGCGGGGTACAGCTGGCCCGGGGTTTTCCTCCTAGGAGCAAGTGGACGTACGGGGAGGTTTTTCACCCAGCTGTTGTTCCACAACCCCCATTCAACAGCAATAGGCAAATTCATTTAGTTTGGCAGCGAAAAAGAAAAACACCAAAAACAAAAAACCAAAAGCTGAAGAATATTGACTATTTCAGCATTCAAATAGGACCCTCATGTATTAGTAAAAACAGGTCCATGGTATTCCCAACAAGAGTGAATTGATTCACTTGCAATATTTTTCCTTTGAATTATACTAGTAGCTTTCAAACGACTTAACTTTTCTCATTCAAAGAAAACCTAATTTCGTCCAATTAAAAATCAGCTAGTATCTTCATGACATTTTTGCTGAATATGTAGTGAGATGAACAAAGGTTTTTTTTTATTAAGGAATTCTTTAATTCACTATTGGAGGGAATACTTAAGGTATCTGCAATATTACAATAGTAATGAACAGATTTATTTTACAGTGTGTGTGCCACCATATTTGTACAAATAAGCATCACTTCGAAAGTTTTCTCAACATTTTGTTTTCAAGTCTGAGATTGAATTTCATGACATAATATATTTTTATGTAAATAAGTGACCATCCAGTTTATTTTTTAACTGGACAGGGACTTATCAATAGGCAGCATTTTCCTAAATTAAGTAAGTTTGTGGTCTTCATTTTTTCAAATTGGAGTATTTTGTTCCTAAAAATTTCATGGGCGAAGACAAAATTTGAAAGTGCATCAAGATGCTTATTTGTACTACGTAAATGTTAATAATTATTAAGATCAAACGCAAGATTCCTTTGAGTAGTATGTTATTCAGTTTTACAAAGGAGGTCTTTTTTACCTCAGGGGAGAATAATTTTTTGCCAGACAAAGTGAACGAAACACTGTAGCCAATATTAAATAATAATAAGTGATTATAAATGACATTTTCCTCAGGAATTAGCAATTTTATCGAAGCTGCGAAACGTTATGTCATCCAATCACCAGTTAGAGAGGAGGGCTTTCAAAGATTAGTTTTTAGACCCATTTGGTCTAGTATTTAGCTGAATGCTCTGGTATGGGCAAGGGGTTTCAGGGTGCAATGGCACATCCCTACTCCAAAATCTCATAAGTTAACTACACTTGGGCCTAGCACTTCACTGCTCAAAGGAAATCTTGCTAAAATAATAGTGATGATGATCGTTATTATAATCTTTAATAATTTATATAGTTATAGTAGTTGGGTGGGTGTGGATATTTTATAGATTATTTTTTACTTAAAACTGTAAGAGCTCAATTAAGCCTCCATCTACCTTATAAGGAGGGTTGAAGGATTTGAGGTGTAGGAGGGGGGGGGGGAGATTAGGGGGTATGAAGAAAGGATATTTCTTATCTCAATATTAAGGGGACAAATTAGGGGCAAAGAAGTATTTTTGATCGATAATCTTTTTCCCACTGGCAAAATGTTCTTGCATTGGTTTGATGGAAATCAGTTCCTGAATTTCCTGCAAGAGGAATGGCTTTTAAGGTAAGTTGTGGAGAATGTCATGTAGGAGGATCAGGTTACAAAATTAGTCTTAAAGAAATAGAGGTTGATAGTGCTGGGTTGGGGGGTGGGGTGGGTGGGGCTTAAAAGAGGTTTTACATCCTATACAGTTGTTAACATTGTGCTGCCAGTAAAGGTGGGAGTAGACTAAGTTTTCTCGTAATATTATCTGGGACTATGATTGCATTAGCCATTCACTGACTTTCATTTTCTTAGAACAGTTGGCAGCACAATGTTGCCTGTATTTTGAAGGCATAGGAAGCGTCACATTCTGATCACAGCAGAAATAATTCATACAAGCGGGAATATTTAGCTTTACTTTAATTTTATTCCTTTTGTCAAAGTTTGCCACACACTATAATTCTTTGCACAGGTCCATCTTCTATCAGAACTCTACTTTTTCATAGGAATTGTTGCGCTTCCTGTGTTATATTATCAGAGTGGAATTATAGTTTTTTGAACCTCTTGTCAAAATGAAGATTTTAGAAAGGTGGGAGTTCAGAGAATTAGAGAGGTACTAAGCTTCGTTTTGCGTTTTGGGATTTTGGGCTTTCTTGCCATTTTCTTGTGGAGAAAGCCCAAGGGGAAATTTAAAAAATTTCAGTGACTTCAGGGAAAGGAAAACAAGTTTTGGTAATCAAGAGGTTTGAAGAACCAGGATTTCATCAATACAGTATTAGTTATAACTTATTTCTAAAATTAACACTCTACAGCAAGCTCATTAGCAAAATATTAACTTTAATACTCCTAAATAACATTACCTTCTAAACTCAGGGACCATACAGGCTGCAAGGAATAGTACTGGACAGGTACACATCGTTACATTTCCGAGATAAAAATAGCAATACAGATTACTTATGACCTATAATTTATAAGGGTAGAATGTATAGATGATAACCATAAAACTTTTGATGATTTTCCTTTAAGGGAAAATATAAGTAGTTTTCTTTTCAGCCATCTCTGACTTTCAGTGGTCACAAAGCTACAGCTGGAATTGCATCTACGTTTTGCAGGCTAAATCTACAAAGTACAGTTTGGATAGGAATAGGAAAGCATTTATAGCCACAATGTCCTTAATCCTTGAAGTCCCAATTGTCCTTACTGATCCTCTTACTGGACTAGTAAGGAGTAGGTATGTCAAGAAGGTATAGTTTCATTTTTGTTTGATTTTCAACAAGTTGATGATTGATTTTGGTCTCTGTTGGGACTTCAAAGTTAGATCCAATCGGTGCACAAATGATTTTGTCCATTCAGATTAAGTTTAAAAAAGAACTCCAAAGCAACAGGAAATTCTCTTTGGAAACAGTGAGGCTGGGGAAAAGATTTAGGAATAGTAGCCAGGATCTTAAGTATTACAACACAAATTAGATTTTTTATTAGTTTACTTGTACATAATGTCTATCAGGCAAACTCCAGTCTGCTTGTGCTTAATTTTTTTTTCTAGGCAACTTGCAGTAGTAACAATGGTTTTTCCAAATCGCTGATTATTTCACAACTGAAACTTCTTTTATTATTAAATTTTGAGAACTTGGTTTCCACCCAGGTCTAAAACAAAGCAGACTGGAGAATTTTAATTGCATTTATATTCTTTTTTAATAATTAATTTTCTTGGTGCTGCATTCACTCTCTGTATTCTTTTTCTTTTTTCTTTTTTTTATTTCCCATAGTCAGTTTTAGGAATCGACTCCGTGGCATTCTTTTTTTTTCCACTGATTTTTACTCACATAATCAGAGCATTATTTGACTGACTACATAGATACATTACAGGGGCGTTTGTAGTACCAAGAAATATCTAGTTTTGTTTAATACGCTAATGAGCTTGCATTAGTTGCCTTAAGTAATAATATTTGTTGCTAGGCTTGCATTAGCTAAGGCTTTGAAAACAGCTGAGATTTCATGACGCTACCACTGGTTTCCCTGTAAAATGACCTGAAAATCAGGAATAAGCAAAGAAGTTCCATACTGATGACATGTCACTAGCCAGATCTGGGTAGGGCTTCTGATTGGTTGAAGCACATATTACTTGTGGCACTACAAATCAAAAGCACTACCCAGATCTGGGTAGTGACACATCATTGGTATAGAATTTCTTCACTTATTCTTCATTTCTGGGTCATTTCATGGGGAAACCAGTGGTGTCGTCAAGAGTTATTGGTTGTTTTCTGAGACCATTAGCTTATTATTATTGATATTATTTAAGTTCTTATTTAATTTCAGACCTCAGGTGGCACACGCACAAGATTAGGAGCCCATCACTTGGGCAAGGTCATATTTAAATCTAGCCAACCTCGTCCCTGCTGGGCTGTGGAAGCTCTGCCTCTGAGAAGGTGTGAATTCTGATGTCCTCTGAGATATTCCAACTGAGAAATCCTGGGAAACTTTATCTGACCCTGTAATTCATGCTGGGGGCAGTTGGACACTTGGAAGATTTGGCCGTTTGTTCCCAAGTGGGGAGGACAGCGTGGAGGAAGGTGAGAGTTTGCTTCTTATGTTCTTGGGGCTTCATTCATTTTGTCACAATACTACCCACACTTTTTTCCAAAAAAACTAGTAGGATGCTTGCCTGCAAAACAATATGTCTGGGAATGTTCCACGACATTAGGATGAAAAACGGGGGTGCTAACATTGTGCGGCTCACGGAGTAGGTGTGTCGAAGGAGGATTCGAGGACAGAGGACTGGACACTGAATTTCACTGAATCTGGTGTGGGTGGATTTTCACAAACGACATTAAATTGAGCTGATAGTCATTAATATTCTCTCTAATGGGGGGCAACTGGTAATGGAGTTCTCTTCTAAACCTAAAAAAATAATTTAGTTTTCACATCTATCTCAAGCTTGCTTAGGCCAAATAAATAACTGTTCAAACCATCGCATAGGATAAAAATCGCATAGAAATCAATTATTTATTCTCTTAATTATCATTTCATTCTCATATTTCCGACCTGAATTATCTAAAAAATTAGTTATCAAAACTAAGGTTAGATTAAATCAACATCTTTTGTTTTTTTGTCTGTTGTTTTTGTGTCAACTCATCCTCGGAGACCCAGCGGCGGATAGCGGGGGCGAGGGAAAGTCTAAACGGGCGGAAAAATAAGGCACGAAGAAAAGTAAAGAACGGCGAGAAGAGCTCTTCTTGCCGTTCTTTACTTTTCTTCGTGCCTTATTTTTCCGCCCGTTTGGACTTTCCCTCGCCCCCACTATCCACCCCTGGGTCTCCGAGGATGGTGTCAACTGGAAACAACAGTCAAACAAACTTGGCTGTTGATTTTAGAGACTAACTTCTCTTTGATATTATTTAAACCTTCGGAGACCTAGTCAAATAAACCATACTAATTTAGGATTCAATTATTATCATTAAATTAACTTGATTAATCAGACTGCCGTTGAAATCTACTCTATTTCCTGTTTTTAAAAGGGACATAGAATCGATTTCCTTGGATTGTGTGATATATCGAGTTAATTTGACCTTTATGCCTTAGGTTCGGTTGTAGGCCTAAATATATAAACAACTTTCATCTTAAACATAGACTTCGCTTTGTGTCTTCTTTAAATTTTCAGCTAATTTCTCGGCAGTGACTTCAATTGATACATTAGAATCGGCTTTCCCATAAAGGACTGGAAAATTCAAGACTCTTCTCTTATTTATTGTTTATTTAAGCAACCCATTTGGCCAGTTCCAGTCTTTTGTGGGAAAACTGGTTTAAAGTATCCATTCCAGTCACGACAGCTGAAACATCTCTAGGGAAATTGGCCCAAATTACTATTCTAATTTTCATTATTATGCGGAAAAACATCGCGGCTAGCTGCATAAATTAAGACTTAAATCAAATCCAAGTTTTCCAGCTAATATTTAATTTTACGAAATAGGATTAAAGAAATTTTTTCCGCTCATTTCCGTAATTTCCTTTTTCGTTTCGAAAAGCGAAAATTTGTCAAATTATTTTCATTGGAAATAAAAGGATCCAAAATTTAATTTAAATGAAATTTATTTGCATAGTCGCATTAGATCTAATCCCTTCGGCGAAATTTGAAGGCGAAACTTATTCAGCTCTGATTTTAAATAACGACATCCTAATTCAAAATAGGGCGGGCAAATTTTAGATATTGAATTTTAGATGAAACATTAAGACAAAAACTCAAATGCGGCACTTCGGCATTTTAGGATAAATAATAATAAACGGCGCTAGAACAAAATCTTATTTCCGCAGCAAATTTCATTTCATTGAGACCTAAACAATAAACATTACGGCGCTAGAACAAAATTTATTTTCGGCAGCAAATTTCATTTCACTGAGACCTGAACATTAAACACTAAACATTACGGCGCTAGAACAAAATCTTATTTTCGGCAGCAAATTTCATTTCATTGAGACCTAAACATTAAACACTAAACATTAAATAGGGCGAGAGAAATCCAGCATCAGTAGCTTCGCAGAGGAGAGATTGTTAATGACTTGTGCTCTTTGATGAGGTTTGTGAAATGAAGGTCAGTCAGACCAGCGCGATTCTTTGTTCAATTCTCTGCCTTCGTTTCTGACGGAGACTCACTGAAGACTGAGTTTCACTCTGTAGCACCCTTTTTTTTCCTTGTCCGAGGCTCTGGATATTTTCACGACATACTGACTTTGTAGATACGCATCTTCAACCAAAATAAATCTCAATTTTCACTTAGAATTATTTTGGCCGGTGTAGTATTGTGACGAAGATGAATGAGACCCTGGGGGCATGAGGAGCAAACTCTCACATTCCTTCACGCTGTCCTCCCCACTTGGGAACAAGCGGTTGAATTTTCTAAGTGTCCAAGTGCCCCCAGCTTGAATGAAGGGATCAGATAAACGGACCAGGATTTTAAAGTTGGAATATCAAATGAGGACAGAAGAACAAACACCGACTCGGAGCAGAGTGGAAGCAGCCCGGCAGGGACGGGGGAGGCTAGATTACTTTTTTTTATATTTTTTTTATTGTAAATATATGGACAACAGAGACAAACTTTATTTCAATAAAATACTGTTATCTTCAGTACCTGTGCTCTTTACTTTGTAATCCAGCTACTCGAGTGAACCAGATAAAAGGCTCGGACACATTGAAATATTGCGCGCAGTGAAGACTGATTTTCACTCGCAGCATAAACACAAGTATAAGTTAAGTGAGGACCTCAGCAACATAAACATAAACACAGGAAAAGGAACGCACTTATTCTTTGTGTCCTCACCAGGAATTAACGCAGAAATCACGTATATTCGCAATAAGGACAACATAAGAATCAGTTTGTTCGATTCCCTTTTTCTTTGTTGTGTTTCATCTATCGCTGACGATCTCACTAAACATGTACTAGTTGTGTTGATGTTGCTAGTATAAATCAGTTTTAGACTTACCCCGGTTTCCTACTAAGAGATTGTTTCGCGCAGTGTTTTAGAAGTTTTGTATTTTACTTCTTTAAACATCGCACGCAACAGTCTCATCGCTGGAAACACGAAGTAATTTTACTGCGCTCAATATTCCACTGTGTCCGAGCCCTCGTAAAGATAACAAAATATACCAAGTCCTGCTTTTAATAATTTCATAGTTTCGACAACGCTTCACCGTGTAACATTTGGACGACATAGTAATACGGCTTGTTTGTCGCTAAAACAAACTAATACGCGCATTAAAAAACTGAAAGTTTTAGAACCGATTTACAAGCAGCTTAACCGCGCAAAAGAAAATATGTGGCAACCAAACTTGAAATTGAATTAAACATCGTATTGCACATATCTATGAATATCATTATCTTTGCGAGCAAAAAACTTAACAACAAGCCGTTTACTAACGCTAAACCAAAAATGCCTTGCAAAGCGAACGTTGTCAAGACCTTGTGATTACTGTGGAGTTTCAGTCCTAAGCTGAAAGTGTCAATTCTCCTTCCTTCTCCTACGCATTTCCAAAATACTAGCTTTTGAGAATTTAGATGTTTATTGACAGTGTAGGTCTTAACTTGCAATATCTTTCATTACTTGAATTGCATGACAATGCGTTGAAAAAGTAAGGAGAAATAATACACTGATCACCCTTAAAACTGAAGAGGTTGATTGGGTATTTTTAAATCTCTCCATCGGGTTTCATTGTAACACTGAAATTGTCCTTCGTTTTTTAATTGTTATTTTTTGCAACCAAGCGAAATTTCCCAAACAATACAGCAAATATCTCTTTTAAGACTTTTCATCTTGTATTTGATTCACAAATTCAAATGGTCATATGTGTAGATGTGTTTTTCTTCAATGCCCTTAAAATTGATTGTTTTATCGTTAAAGAAAGCAAATACCCAAACATTTGTTACAATAGTTTCTTGATTCCTTTTGCTGCTGATAACATTTCCTTTTACAAAACATTGCCACGATACATGTATGTTAAGACTCTTCTCGTTGTAGCTGACCTTGTGTTTGAGAGACTGATCTTTGCAAAGTTCCCCTTTTGCTGTTCATTGCCCTCCCTGGGATCCAAAGAAAATCGACAAAAAGGATGACGTATTGCTGAGAGCCTCAAATTTCCGAAAAAAAAATTTCTTCCTAGCTTTTTCCCGTGACAAAAAAAAAATATCGCTGCAGTGTCGAATTTCAGTGTTACAAGCTGTTTGTTAAAGGCACTTAAGACTGAATAGACAATTTCCCCTACCTATGAAAGAAACACCTGGGAAAAGACTTAACATTCCATAGTGACGACATGGCACCACAAAGGCTTTATAGTCACCATTCTCACATAGTCCATAATACTCCTTGTTTATCCCCAAAATTTTGCATAACCATTGTTTCCAATTTATCTTGGGTACAATGGTTAGGCAAAATTTCGGAGGGTGAACAAGGTGCATTATGGTCTATGTGAAAAAAGTGAATTAATAGTCGTATTATGATAATATTATTAGCTACCAGACAAAATGCTTTGTCGTCAATATGGAATGCATCAGTCTTGTTCCAGATGTTTTTCCATTTTTGAACATCTTTTCTTAACCCAGATGAGGTTATGCAGGAGAGATTCAAAATACACCCTTCATGAAATTACACATGCGAAGCACAGTTCAGCAATCTAGTAAAACCACATAGTGGAACAAGACAGTGATCAGTCAAATCAATCTCCTAGTCAACCAGTCATCTTGACAGTCAGTCAGTCAGGACAGTAATCTAATCACTCTATTGGTCAACGAGTGATCAGCAAGTTTGTCAAACAGTCAGACAAGACAGTTATCTTATCCCTTGACAGTCAGTCAAGAGAGTTGTCTAATCATTCAACTGGTCGACAAGTAGGCAGTGGCATTGTCATACAGTCAGTCAAAACAGTTATCTAATCACTTGGCTGGCCGACAAGTAGTCAGTCATTGTTCAGTCAATCAGTTGATGACAATCGGTCATTCAGTCTATCAGTTAGGCAGTCAGTCACTAAGCAGTTGAGTCAGCCAGTACGCTAATCAGTCAGTCAAAAGCTCAGTCAATTAGTCAATAGGTCAGTCAGTAAGCAAGTCAGCCAGTCAGTCAATGAGTCAGTCACTCAGTCTGTCAGTCAGCAAGTCAGTCAGTTAGTTAGTCAATGAAGCAGCTGGTCAGCCATTCAGTCAGTCAATAAGTCAGTTAGTCAGTTAATTAGTCAGTAGGTCCATAAATCAGTCAATGAACCCATAATTTAGTCAGTCAGCAAGTCAGTCAGTCAGTCAGTCAGTCCATTAGTAAGTCAGTCAGATAGTCAAACACTTAGCCACCAAGATAGCCAGTGAGTCAGTCAGTCAGTAAAGCAAGTCAGCTAATCAGTTAGTCTGTCAGTTTTGTCAATCTACTGTAGGTCAGTCATTGATCAGTCAGTTAATGGCCAATGGGTCTGTAATTAAGTCAGTTCACCAGTCAACAAAGTAAGTCAGTAAATCAGTCGTCAGTCAAAAAGTCATTGAGTCAGTGATTAAGTCAGTCAGTTAGCCAATGGGTAAGTCAGTCAGCAGGTCAGCAGGTCATTCATTCAGGCAGTCAGATAGTCAGCCACTAAGTCACTCAGTCAGCAAGTCAGCTAATAAGTCAGTTAATCAGCCATTTTCTAAGTTAATGCATCAGTCAGTCATCAAGTACAGTCAGTCAGTTTGTCAGTCAATCAGTCCTGAAGGTAATAAGTCAATCAGTAATTTAATCAGACAGTCCATTAGTCAGACAGTTAGACAGTCAGTCAATGTATCAGTTAGTAAGTCAGGAAATTGGTCAGACAGTCAGCCAGTTAGTCAGTTAGTCACTCATTTAGTCAGTTGGTCAATCAGCTAAAGACCACTTGAGGAAACAGTCAATCAGTCAATAAATCAATCCACTCAAATGGTATCACGTAGATTGCAGAACTATACTTATGATTAAAAGCAGAACTTGGCGTTTAACTACCATTGTGGCACAGCTTGTTCAAAGCAGATCATGTCTACTACATTAGGACAAATTACCATTTGCAGTTTTAAGATTTGATTTTAACTGCATGTAATTTATTATTTGAACCTAAAAGATTGAAGGAAAAACAAACTCAAAGTGCTTAATGCTATCAGTCAATGAAACAAATTTAATTTCAAAATGAATTTGAATCAGAGGAATTCCTAGCCATAAGTACAATGTAGCTTCTTCAGGCTTTTTAGTGGCCATACCTTTACGTTTAGAAACACAAAACACAAAAGTGAGCAGCATAAATGTACAAATTTTACAAGTTCACATTAGATGATTTTGTAGTGTAAATTTCAGAAAAAGAGCTGATACTAATTTTAGTGATAAATATTTCAATGGCAACTCATAATCAAATGAACCTGATTTTATTCGTTCATCTTATTCATTTATTCATTTTCCAAATATCTTGTCCATGCCACTTGCAGGAGTTGCAGATCATTATAATTGTCTTACAGTGAAGATTGTACTGTTTTAAAATAATTTTATTTGAGAGTGTTTTGAAAAAAAGGATACTTATCAAGCCACAAAAATTTCTCTCGCACTTATACACAAGTGCTACTTGTTGGAAAGAAATGCACAGTTTGGCCTCAAACAATTCCAGAGCTTTTAGCTGTCTTTCATAAAACAAACATTCACTGGATATCAAAAATACTTTAGAAACAAAAATGTTTTATACTCTTCCTTTGAGTCTGAAAATTTTGTTGAATCTCTGTCTTGAAGTTAGTTGTAAACAAGAAACAGCTGGCAAAATATGTATTGAAATCAACAAGAATTCAAGTCACTCAAATACAGTGTAGCGTTTTTTCCTTGACTAGCGTATCTCTCATTTTGCAAATAAATTAATTTCAAACAGTTTTAAATTTTGGTTTTAATTTGGCCAGGTATGGCTACTAAAAGCTGATGAAGCCATGCCTCAATCTTACTTTAAACAAGCTGTACCAGCAATTTACTTTATCTGGTTCACTCGAGAGCTGGATTACAAAGCAACATATACAGCATTTATGGCACTGAAGATAACCTTTAAATCCAGTGGCTGTTGAAGTCTTGTCACATCTTCTGGACACATCTGATCTGAAATGAAAAATTATTCATTTTCATCAGCAATCTCAGTAATTCTGATTCATGTCATGGACGGCACTAAAATTATTTTCTTTTCTTAGCATGAATCTTAACTGTCAACCAGCCAGTCAAGCCAATTAGTCAATGAGCCAGCCAGGCAATCAATCGGTCTGTGACTGTCAGTCAATCAGTCATACAGTCATACAGTCAGTCAGTAATTGAGCAAGTCAGCCAGTCAGTTGGTCAGTAAGTTGGTAAGCAAGTAAGTCTGTAAGTCAGTCAGCAAGTCAGCTAGTCAATCAGCCAGTCAGTTTATCAGTCAGTTAGCCAATCAGCAAGTAAGCAATTCAGCCAGTCAATCGGTCAGTACTTCAGCCAGTCAGTAAGCTAGCCAGTCAGTCAGTCGGCAGGTCAGCCAATCAGACAGTTTGTCTGTCATTCAATGAGTCAGTTCGTTAGTCAATCAGTGACCACTCAGCAATCAACCAGTCAGTTAGTTAGTCAATAAGGCAGTCATTTAGCAGGTCAGCCATTCATTTAATGACACAGTCAGTCAGAGGGTCAGTCAGTCAAAAAGGTCATCCACTTAGCCAGTCAAAAAGTCAGTGAGTTGCCAAGTCAGCCGGTCAGTCACTTAGCAAGTCGGCCAATTGGTAACCTAATTCATGAATAAGTCAGTCAGCAAGCCAGCCAGTCAGCCAGTCACTCAGCAAGTCAGCACGACAATCAGCGAGACCATCAATAAGTCAGTCAGTTGGTTGGTCATCAACTGTAAGTCAGCTAATTCACCAGTCGGTAAATCAGTCAGTCAATCAACGGGTCAGCCATTCAGTGAGTCAATGAGACAGTAAGTCAGTCAGTCAGTCAGTCAGTTAATTAGTCAGTAGGTCCATAAATCAGTCAAATACTCAACAAGTCAATCAATGAGTCAGTCAGTCAGCAAGTCAGTTAGTTAGGCAATAAGTCAGTCAGTCAGTCAGTCAGTCAGGCAGTCCATCAGTAAGCCAGTCAAATATACAGCCATTCAATCAGCAAGAAAGCCAGCCAGTCAGTCAGCAAAGCAAGTCAGCTAATCAGTCAATCAGTTTGCCAGTTTGACAGTCAACTGTAAGTCAGTCACTCAGTCAGTCAATTAGTAAGTCAGGTAATCCTTCAGTCAGTCAACAACAAGTCAGCCATTTGGTCAGTCAATGAGTCATTCAATCACCAAGTAAGTCAGCCAGTCCATCATTCAGTCAAACAGTCAGTTAATCCGTCAGTTAGTCAGTAAATATAATCGGTCAGTCGCTTAGCAGGATAGTTAGACAGTCACTCAATCAGTCAGGTAGTCAGTCAGGTAATCAGGCAGCCAGTCAGCCAATGAGAAAGTTAGTCACTCATTAAGTCAGTTGGTCAATCAGTTAAGGACCACTCAAGGAAACTGTCAATCAGTCAATAAATCAGTCCACTCAAATGGCATCATGTAAATTGGAGAACTATACTAAATGACTAAAAGAAGAACTTGGCATTATATACCAACATTGTAGCACAGCTTGTTCAAAGCAGATCACATCTACTACTTTAGGATGAAGTGCCATTTTGTCAGAAAAAAACTATTATTTTAAGATTTGATTTTAACTGTGCGCATGTAATAATATTATCGTTTGAATTTATTAAGCTAGAAAGAAAAAACCTAAAGTGCTTAACGGTATCAGTCAATAACAAAAGTAATTTCTAAATGAATTTGAAAATGAACTTACACATGCCCTACTTGTTGGAAAGAACTGTTCATTTTGGTCAAACTGTTTAGAGCTTTTAGCTGTCTTTCATGAAAATATCAAAACAAAAATATAAGCAATATTATTAAAAAAAAACTGTCTTATATTCTTCCTTTGAGTTTTAAAATTAATTTTTGTTAAATCTCTGTATTATCAGTAGTAAACAAGACACAGTTTGCTAAACATTAACATCAAGAAGAAGTCAAGTCACTCAAGTAGTGTTTTTCGTTCACTATAATTATACTTTAATAGTTTAATATGTATCTGTCATTTTACAGAGACATTAAATTTGAAACAGTTTTGAATTTTGTGTTAAATTAGACCAGGTATGGCCACTAAAAGCTGACTAAACTATATCAATCTTACTTTAAACAAGCTGCGCGAGTTCAGTTTATCTGGTTCACTCAATAGCTGGATTACAAGGCAGTGTATACAGCACTTACAATTCTGAGGATAAGCTCCAAATCCTGGCTGTTGAAGTCTTGACACATCTGCTGGACACATCTAATCTGAAATGAAAAATGACCATCTTCATTAGCAATCAGTAATCCTGATTCACATCATTAACACATTGAAATCATTTATTTTCGTGGGATGAATCTCAGTACATCAGCCAGCCAGTCAAGTCAGTTAGTCAATAAGCCGGCCAGCCAGCCGATCAGCCTGCGACTGTTGGTCAATCAGCTTATAATTAGTTAACACAGTCAGTCAGTAATTTATAGTAGGCCAGTCAGCCAGTCAATTGGCCTGGAAGTTGGTAAGCAGGTCAGTCAATAAGTCAGTTAAAATGTCAGTCACTCAATCAGTCAGTCAGTCAGTAAGTCAGTACATCAGTCAGTCGGTCAACAGATCAGTCATTGAGTCTGTCTGTGAGTAAGTGAGGTGGTCAATCAGTCAGTCAGTCAATGAGAGAGTGAGTTAGCAAGTCAGTCAGTCAGTCAGCTAGTCCATCAATCAGTCAGTCAGTAAATCAGTTCGTCAGTGAACGGGTCAGTCATTAAGTCTTTCTGTGAGTACGTGAGCTGGTCAATCAGTCGGTGAGTCAGTGAAAGAGTGAGTCAGCGAGTCAGTCAGTTAGTAAATCAGTCAGTCAGCCAGTAAGTCAGTCAGTTTAATAGTCCATCAATCAGTCAGCCAGTAAGTCAGTAAATCAGTTAGTCAGTCAACAGGTCATTAAGTCTGTCTGTGAGTAAGAAGTGAGCTGATAAATCAGTTGGTCTGTCAAAATGAGACAGTGAGTCAGCAAGTCAGTCAGTTAGTCAGTCAATCAAATAGTTACTCATTCAGTGCATGTGTCAGTTATTAAGTAAGTCAGCAAATCAGTCAGACGTCTAGACTGTCTTTCAATTGGTCAGTTAGTCAGTTGGTCAATCAGTTAATTGAATTCAAAGGACCACTCCGGAAACTGTCAATCAGTCAATAAATCAATCCACTTAATTGGTATCATGTAGATTGCTGAACTATACTTAGGAATCAAAGCAGAACTAAGAATGTGGTGCAGCTTGTTCAAGGCAGATTGTTTCTGCTACTCAAGTAAAAATCTCTATATTTATCAGAAAAACTTCATTTCTTAAGGAGATTTGATTTTCACTGCATATAATTATTTAAACCTAACAATGTAGCTAGTTAAAATAAAACAACTTGTAAACACAATGAACTTAATGCCATCAACCAATTCATACAAAATTGATTTCCCACTCGAATTTGAATTATCCTTTTATATACACAGGACATCCCAACCTGAAGAGTGGGATTTCCAGGCTAGCCATAGCAGGGCTTTTGATAACTAGCCATACCCTCCCTTTCTGAATTAAAATACAAAAATGGGCAGCATAAGATATGTAGAAATTAAAAAATATGTTGTAATTATTTTTTCATCTCAGGTTTTGTTTCAACTTTATTAGCATACATCACCATACAATGAAACAAAAATTACCCGAGATGAAAATTAACTACAACAATTACATTAACTTCAATTTGCAAGGTGCATGGATTTAGAGAAAGACCATTCGTTTTTGTTTTGTTTTGTTTTGTTTCGTTTTTTTTTATGATCTCAATAATTATTTCGATGCCATGAAATTTCATGAAACCTAAAATTTTTTTTTCATAACATTCATTTTTAAAAAAAATTGTCCAAGCCACTTGCAGCATGTATAATAAAATTGTCTGCTGTGAGGATTAGATGCTCACTATAAATAAATGAGTTTTAGACAATTTTTTAAGTTCCTCGGAATTACACATGCTCTACATGTACTTGTTGGAAAGTAATGTACACTTTATCCTCAAACTGCTCCAGAGATTCTAGCTGTCTTGCATGAAAAGACGAAAACAAACATTCCTTTGATTTCCATTTGCAATACATTTAAAAATACGAACAATTTTTATTTACAAAAAATATATTTACTATTTTTGTTAATAAAAACCGTTCATATTTTTAAAATTTTATTCTTCCTTTGAGTCCAAAAATGGTTTTGAATCTCAGGCTTTTCAATAGTAAACAAGTAAAAAAGAAACAGCTTGACTAATATTGAAATCATTAGATACTTTCATTGAGTCACTCACTTAAATTTTTTTCCTCCTTCTCCTGTGTACCTGATTTAACAGTCACATTTATTTGAAAACAGTTGTGAATTTTGCATTAAATAAGGGCAGGTATGGCCACTAAAAAGCCGATGAAGCTGCAGCTCAATCTTATTTTATACAAGCTTAGCACCTCTGTTTTGTCTACATAATTCACTCAAGAGCTGGATTACAAAGCAAAATTTACAACACTTACAGTACTGAAGATAAGCTCTAACTCCTGACTGTTGAAGTCTTGACACATCTGCTGGACCCATCTGATCTGAAATGAAAAATCAATCATCTTCATAAGCCATTGTAGTAACCTTGCTTCATATCATGGAAGGCATTATATTAATTTCTTACATTGATATGATGCTTATGATTGTCTACATGTATAAGGGCCCTGGGCACTGAAAACTCTTATGGCAAGTTTGGCTCCCTCGTCAAATATTACTATTATTATGATCAACATTATTATTATGATTATATCATGATTATATTATATTATTTTCATCATTGAAGTCGAACCAGTTTTGCAAGACGTCACAGGAGAAGAGTTGAATAGAGGAGCCAACGCCACCTTGGATGAGTGGCTGGATATAGTTGCTTGGGGATTTTGGGAGAGGCAGAGGTCAGCTTTCTTTGATGTGAGGGTTTGCCACCTGAACGCAGATTCCTATAGAGATTTGGATCCAGACCAGATATTCAGGCAACACAAAACAGAGAAGAAGACCCAAAGTATGCCAGTCGAGTGTACTGTAGAGCAAGTTTAATTCACGCCATTAGTTTTCATCACGGCAGGTGGTATGGTGGTGGAATGTTAACGATACCATAGTAGGCTTTGCCGAGCTATTAACTTTTGCTACAAAGAAGGGCAAAAGCTATGCAAAGTACCATAACATTTCCTAACGACACCAATAATGACTGGCACCACACAGTTACACAGGCACTCAGCTGCCCAATTTCCAGAGCCTTTTCAACTCCCACTTCAGGTCTTGGTTAGTTCTCAACTTTCTCTTTCTCTCTGTCTTTCATTCACGTGTCAAATGGACAAGCAACATCAATAATCAGGCACTTCTGTTCTATTTCATCCAATACAGGCTTGTTGTGTTCAGTCTTGTTGTCAATTTGTATTTTGAAGTCCCACGGCAGCTTGTTGTTAGTCGATTCATACACTGGTTGTGGATCATGGTTGTTGTTAGTGGATTCATACATGTACACTGGTTGTGGCTCATGTAATACATGCAAAGTTATTTGTCACGCCTGTCATAATCCAGCATTCCACATACAAGATAAGTCCCAGTGAGTTGTCTGCACCACCTTGTCTTCCCTACAACATTGACATTGCTTTTGAGCAAGTTTCTTGCATCCCAATACAGTATGGCTAATTGCCTCATCACTTTCTCTGCCATTCTACACTCTGCCGGCACATTTTGCTTGTCAATGGTTTTTATAGCATTAGTTCTTAAAGCTTGTTCTTGTGCTGCCATAATCATATCCTCCGTCTCCATTTTTAACCAGTCCAGGGCTGTGCTCTAGCAGAGCCCAGTGGCTCCTGGTGCCTAACTTTTACCCTCGGGCAACTAGAAAATCTCAGATTTTTCATACAAAACATATGCTGGGCATCCTAGATTTTACAGGTTCAGAGCTCTGGGCTCCCTTCAAATTTCCTTAGAGCACAGCCTTGCAGTTGCCCTTTTTTTCAGCCACTCCAAGTCTTCATATCTCTTACTTCTGCTGTGTTCCTCCAAAACTGCCCATGAATTGTTTGTCCTGAAAGCACTCTAAACTTTTCTTTCTTGCTGTAATGATGTGGCTTCACAACTTTTAGCATAACATCTCAGAACTGCTTACTTGTACACCACCTCTTTTAAAATCAAATCTTATTTAAGCTCAAGTACAATCCAATATACAATATTAACCGGGAGAGACACTACAAAACTAAAATAAATGGTACAGGAAAAGATACAATTCATACACAGGATGTTACAATACTACATAAGAAAAAACACTAATTAAAACAAATGAACATGCCAAACATGTGTGTGGCTAAAGGCTCAAGGATTCTCAAATGCTTGAAGGCTCTATAGATAATAATATTTCAGAAAAGCTTTAAAAGCAAAGAAACTATAATTATGGTTCACTTTCAATGGCTGCAGTATTAAAGCAAGCAATAGTATTATCAGGCAAAGTTTAAACATGTGGAAGGAATGTTTCTAAGGGAGATTTCCATCAATTTTATCATTAATGGTCAAAGACACTGGGAGAGTTATTGTCATTCCACCAAGAGGTAAAAAGGTTCCAGAAGGAGAGGATATGCTGGCATTCTACAAACCAATGCTATAGGTTGCACTTCGATTCACACACATGACAAGAGTCACTGTCAGTAATCTTGGCCTTGAAAAGATTTTTGCGAGTGTACAGGTTGCAATGGTTTAATTGTTTTAAATTGAAGCAAAGAAAGCTTTAAATTTTTTGTGACTTTGAATGGAAGGACCTATAATGCCACAATTGTCTCATCTGTGAATCCAGCCTCAATCCTTAAGATGAACTTCTGATATACACTTACTTGTACACTGCCTCCAAGACCAATAGGGGGCTATTACAACTCTCAACAAACCAGCTACAGCTGTATTAAAGACTATTGATCTCACTTAACAGAGTCCTCAACATTCATAAATCCTCTACCACCCACTGATCTTTTAAAGTAAAGCCTGTCGATATCAGCCTGCAGATGCAAGAATGACATAGATATTGCGCATTTTCCTATCCACAATCTGTAGCTCTAATATTTTTGTCCACTCCACCATTCCTGCTGCAAATCACACTACTGCCACTACTCTACAATTGATTTCTAGGACCATATTCCCACCATTCATTTTAGACTTAAATATTCTCTGTACTTGACAAAAGTAATCCTTCTCAATTCTTCTTTTCATCTGGTGTGCTTAATTTCATCTCCCTCAAGCACCCTTAGGTATTTATAAGAATCCACATCACCATCATTCACTGCTCAAATCATGCAGTCTTTCACCTGGGATGACAATTCCCTCTGACTTGACAAGTTTCCTCCTCTTCATGACCAGGACTGCACATTTTTGTATTCCAAGTTCCATTCTACGTCTTCACTGACTACTCTGACAGACTGTACCAATATATCAACCAGTTTTTCGCCTTTTCCATAGAGCTTTAGATCATTCATGAACAGAAGACGATTTATTGTAGGTAGTCTTAACTTTCCTCAACACCAGTGTTAGTAGGATCATGCAGTGCCAGTACAATCAGTAATGGAGAAAGGTTATCCCCCTGAAAGATTCCTCTCTGAATACATTCTTCACCCAACACTTGGTTACCAGTCGTCAGTTCCGTCTTTCATTGTTTCAAACTGTTTTGAGTTACCCCCATCAGGTTTTCTGCAATACCAAACATGTTCCTGTGACAAACAATAATCCACAAGTGAGGTACCATTATCATACGCCTTATTATAGTCCACCCATACCATTCCAAGGCCTTTTTTGCACCTTCTGCAATAAGCAGCTGATCTTTTGTGCCTCGTGAGTTTCTTCTACATCCTTTCTGTTCCGATATGGTGATAAACTCTTTCTGTGAAGATTACATTTGTAATTTTCATAATTATTGTGTCCACCAACATCCCTGCTGTAAATAACTTCCTCATCAGTTGTACAAGTAGGCATGTAATTGGTCTGAAGTTAGACAATTCACCTCCCTTCCTTTGTGCTTTACTACCAACACAGTTCTCCCATTGGTTAACCATTCTAGTACTGACCTCAAACATGTAACACGATAAACTTTTTCAGCCAGTAGCCATGCATACCATCTGGACCCGCATATTTCCAATTGCACTATTTTCCTTAGTTGTTTTTTGATCATCGGTGCAGAAACCTTCACCTCGCCTTGCCTTCCCAGGGCATCTAGCTCATTTTTAAAATCTTGCAAGCATTCAGCCTCTGCATTGTGCTTCACTTTCTCTTCCCAAATTCCACCCCAGATATTTTGGTACTTTTCTTCAACTGACGTCACATCACTAGACTTTTCGTTTCCTTCCAGCCCCTCAAACAGTCTTTTTTGACTGCATTCAAACAATCCATTTTGTCTCAGTACTGTGTAGTTCTCCTCATAACACCTCAATTTTGCTGCCTGGATGGTCACCGTTTGCTCAAGTTCGTCTACTACAATAATAATTATTTTGGTGACCCTT
>CALNXK010000058.1:3015000-3035000 GCA_942486035.1 Porites lobata | reverse complement strand
GACAGAAAAATATGAATATTGCAGTATTGTCCCAAGGACATTTGTCCAGGACTGTAGGTGACTTTTAGTTGGCTATTTTTGGCTCAACACCTCATCCCTGGAATTTCCAGGTGGGATGGCTGCCAAGAAGTAAAATCTCTTGAAGTACATCTTTTCCAGCACATTAATAACTTACTATTGGTAGCCATATAAAATTCAGTTATTTGCCACTTTTGCAATGCCTAAAATACACCCTGTTTGCCCCTTTCCAAACATTTTTCAAGCATTGTTTTCAGTTTCCATTGGGATGATTGTAAAATGCAGGAGAAATTAAAAAGTTATCCTATCAAACACTAACAGTTTCTCACACCTGGCACAGATCCAGACAACTTGTTTTTCAACACATGAATAAAAAAGAAATTTTAATCACAACATGCTACAATTGCTGCCTTTTAAATGGCTTCAAAAATGCTAAAAGGTCGTTGGAAAATCATCCAATAACATTTTCGAAGACATTGGGAAGTCTTAGGAAAATCGCTGGAAATCTTCGGAAGGTGCTGGGACATTTTCAAAAATGCCAATCATAAGATGAAAATCTCAAGCATTTGACTCAGAAAAGGTTAACAGGTATAAAGACCTCCAAAAATTTATCAAATTTATTTTATCATCAAAGTCCCGTTTGACCCCAAAACTAAGAAATCTTGAAAACAAAGGTCCCAGAAATCTGAAATCTAAATACTACAAATTAATACTGTAAACTGCTGCTTATAAGCCCCAATTCAAAAGCCCCCCAGCTACAAACCCACCTACCTGTAAACAAAAATATTTAATAAACACACGTCCAAATGTATTGAAATTACCGTAAAATTCAGAAAATAAGCCCCGGGGCTTATATTTTTCAAAGGCCCTTTTTGAGGGGCTTATTTTTGGAGGGGCTTATAGTCGGAGGGGCTTATCTATGGAGGAACATTTGTGTTTCAAAATCGATTGGGCTAGCCTTATAGTTGGAAGTAAATTTACCGTTTTGGCTTTGTTTTACTTTGTATTTGAGGGCAATTTTCCAAGTACAAGCCCCTGGGGGCCTTATATTTGGAGGGGCGATTTAACGGAGGGTTTTTTTGCGTTACCCATTTGGGGGGCTTATATTTGGAGGGGCTTATTTTCGGAATTTTACGGTAATTGATTTCTTATAATGATGTTTTGAGGCTTAATAGAGAACCAGTAAATGCAAATGTATTTTGATCAGCCCTGCTACAACTTGTTGCAAAGTGCTTTTTCCACTACATGCCCCTTCAGATATAAAGCCCTCCCTTTATGAGCCCTCTTAGAACCCCTTACAAATTTGTATAAGCTTGTAAGCAACAGTTTAAGGTAGTTGCAGAACCTCTTAAGGTGGCTGAACACAGTTTTGTGGGCGGTCAGCGGTAACTCGCAAACAAACATAGCGGCAAAAAAAGCAATGGTTCAAAGAAGACGATTTCTCAAAATCTACTTATTAAAATTTAGTGATATTTGGCAGAACTTTTACTTTTATCGTATTTTGAATAACGAGAGCATAAAAATGGAATTTGAACAGACGAATTTTGAGACAATTATTAATTACAGTACAACTATATTATTGATTATCTAAAAACCCGTCTGTTAAAATTTGGTCAAATAAGTTTCAAATGGTAATGATTAATTATAGTAAGCTGTGTGCAAGTTTATAGGAAAATCTAATGAGCGAATTTTATGTAAACTGAGCAAAAGTGAAATTTTAAGGTTTTATTCAATCGCTTAGGTTGCCATGGAAACTACGAAAACGTCACATTTTACCTGTCAATCAAAATCTTTCATCAGTATATTTTTCACTTGCCAATTTTCAGCTTGTGAGCTGTAACCTTTCTCTTGCCATTATTTGGCAAATGACATATACTCACAAACTGCAAAAACTGTGTTCAGCCACCTTAAAGCTCACGGGAAAGGGAAGTAGGATATACAGGAACAAAGATTTGTTTGGCACATTACATGACATTTAGATAAATTTTGTCCTTTCAATGCTCAGTGTTTAAAATGACATATTGTCCTAGCTTGAGCCTCTTACCAGCACTACACCACCCCCCTGCCCTGCCCCCTTGGGTACCAAAAGAACTCAAGGCACCCAAAGGCTAGAAAACGTAAAAACAAAGCTGCCTCGATCTCTTTGTTATAATGGACAAAATATGGCAAGTTTAAATGTGTTCCAATCCAATTTTTTTGGATTTAACATTTTTGGAAAACAATCCATGGATACATTTTGCCTTCAATTTTTTTTGGAGGGGGGTGGGAGGGGGGTCAAGACACCTCTAGGTATACTCATTTAAAAAGTAAGAAGGGGTACTTTTCCGACAAGAGCATTTGTTGGGGAGATACTGCTTATGAAGTTGTGTCCCACTAACAGCTGGAGAAGAGGCCCAATAAGAGCAGCTCTTTGCTTTAGATTTTTGATCTTGGACACAGTCCCTAATATTAACCCCCAGGAATCTTCACCAACCGATATCTCCGACAAATTGACCCAGTTGAAAAAATCACAAAACATTTGAAAGAACACAAATTAATATCACCAGTAAGATTCTTATTGTTGTCACTGTAATGGTTCCATGAGGTTCTTTTCATCGACCTCATCCCCCAAAATCTCAGCATTTCACCCCCGGTCAAAAGCCTGGCTACTAAGCATAGAAATACAGAATTTGCTACAGATTTAATCACTCTTAATCAGAATTATATAACGGCCAATTTACAAATAAAGCCTTCAAACACCATTGGATACGCACCGATTTGCTCTTGAAATCAAAGCGTTGAGACTTAAAGAAGGGGGAGATTGAATTATTGAAAGCGTTACAAATAAGGACTTATGAATGAAGAGCTTACAGGGTGAGAGTCAAGATCTCACTAGATGTAAGGCAAACCATTACCACAAGCAATTCCAAAACTTCTTAAAACGATACCTTCTACAGTTCTTACTGTTTGATCCCCCTATGATCGCTACTAACCTTGCAAAATAGATGAAAATCGAGAGAAAAACCAACCATGCCTTCCGTGCGCCATCTTTGAATTAAGCTTAGTTTCCAGTGCCCCAAATCGACCACAATGCGCGGCCTCCTGGCTCTTTCTGAAATATAGGGCCCCGGGGGGTGCATGTGTGTGCTGCTAAAAAAATAAATAGACTTGCTATCTTTTCCGCGACTTTGTTGCTCAAATCTACAAAAAAGCACAGAAATAAATGGGGATAAACTTTATGCGGGGGGTTGTTTTGACAAAATAGACTGAATGATACATAGGGTCCGGATCAGACTGTCACATAGAAAACAAAGGCAGAAATCGCTCGCTCATTCTCTGGTGTTTTTCCTTTTTCTTTCTTTTTTCTCTCTTTTTCTAACTTTACTTAAGATTGTGAACTTGTGGCGTCAATTAGGGTATTATTATTTTCCGTATTAAACCTGCACCGACTCCGGGACCGCGGTGCTTGTTTAGGGGCAACTTTTGTCTGAAAGCGGTGTTTTTGCCTAATTGGTGGCGCTTATTCGAGTAAATACGACATTATGCTTTAGTTGGGTGATATTGCCCGAGTCTTTAGTTTTTATTGTTGCGAATACAATTTCCTCTGAATGTTATTTGTCCACACTTTTTGCTAGCCGCGCTCAGTGCAGGCGAGTGCGCGCCACAACCCGAGAGAGAGTTAGTGCTCGCTGTGTTCCCTAATTATCAGTTTTCAAGTAACGGTCAAGAGCTGTAACTTACGTCTTGAATTCAATGGCCGAAACGGTTCATCGGTTGATTGGAATGTAATGTCTGATTATAGGCATCCACCCGTCAGGAAACCAAATTCCACTATCCCTGTTGATGTTATTAGGGTGAAGTCTTATGTGAATAGCCCCTTAATTCTAAGAGAGAGGCAGTGAATGGGTCTCGGTCAATAATAATCTAGCCTGCCAGCAAAGCTCTCCAATTATGGTGAGGCCAGAAGCAGGCCGCGAGAGAACGCGCGAGCGTGCAACAAAGCGCGCATGCCGCTCTCGCGTGACTTCTCGCGGCTCCCCCAAGTGGAGAGATTGCTCGCAGGCTATACCCTATTGGCGTGTTCAGGAACAGCTGAGGTTTGAGTTCTTATATCCTTATCGTGCTCTTTAATCCGTTCATGCACAGCACAAGACAGCAGCCGCTGAGCCTATAATAATACCAACAACTGATGCCGGCTTTCGATCGAAACCCACCTACCATGAGCGAGGCTTGTCACCAATCACTACCAACCACAATGGTACAAATAGTCTAACTCATTCTTACTCTTTCATTTATTCCAGAATTGGTCTCTGTTCCATTAAATCTTATACCAACAGCGAGGAGCCTGAGTCGTTACGTCTTGTAATCATGGTAGCGAAATTTCTGGATCTCAACAAACTGTGATCCTGCAAATATGGCAGTGAGAACGAAAAAATTGACAAATGACTTTCCTGTGCATGGTTGTAGTCAGGAACAAAACGCTAGCCCATACTTTTCTTCCATCGTTCAAAAATAGAAATGGCTGTCTCCGTTAAGAAAAATTGTCGAGATCCAGGCCCCGGTTGTTCAAACATTGAATGGCGCTATCCACCGGATAAATCTCTATCCATCAGATAGCGTAATTGATTTCCGTAATACTTATCCGCTGGAGAGTGATTTATCCGGTAGATAGCGCTGTCCAACGTTTCAGTAACCGGCCAGAAATTTAGCTGCCATGGTAACGTGACGTCACACGTCTCTCTATTGTAGAACATTTTAGGAGGGGCCAATCACTTTCTTTCTTATCAGGCATTGCTGTAAAACAGACACCTCTCTGGAGCAGACACCTGGAGATGGCTCCTTGTTATTACTCAGTCATTTTCTTGGAATCCCTGCGACACGGACAACTCCCCGTCGATCTTCAATCGCTTTCTGTGAGTCTCTTTAAGACGGACACCTTCATAAGAAGGCGGGGCACCAAACATTGGTCCTTGTTATTTCTTAGTCGTTTCTTGGAATCCATGCGACACAGACACTTAACCGCCGAAAGCGGAGCACCAAGCGTTGGTTCTTGTTGTTCCTCAGTCATTTTCTATATGAATCTCCTAAAACGGACACCTACAGTTTATCCCTTCCCGCTCTCCACCCATTTTCTTTCACTGACACTTGGAGTTGATTCCTGTCGTTATATAGTCGTTAGTTTTGGGGCAAAAAATAATCTCTATTAGACGGACTCCTCCCTTGAACAGCCACCCAGATTTCAAGTTCCGCGATGATTCTTCAGTAGTTTTCCTAGACAAAAACCTTGAGCTCTCGCTAGAAGAACACATCACAGTGTCGGTGTTATAAAGTAGAGATCAATGTACGTAGGTTCTTTTTTTTTTTTTCGTGAGGAAAGGAGTTATTCAGCACTGTTTGGCTAAATACTGTAAATAATCAACATTTTAAATCATCGAGCTGGTTTTCAGAACGAAGGCTACATGTTAATGGAAGAAAAAATATTTTTGCGAGACCAAAGTTTTGATAACTCTCTCCCAGCTTGGCACGTTATTCTAAAGTCTTGGTTATCTTTTCCAGCCCGGGAATGAGAATTTTTTTGGAAATCAAATTCCAAGGAGCGGCGATAGTACACGGGAGTTCCAGCCTCCGCAATAACCATTTCATTTTCTATCGTTAACTTGAAGCTTTCTCCACACTTCAATCTTAAAATCAAAACTTGCAAATCTAGTCTACGGGGCTTTAAGACGGAAAAGGCGTCTCTCTCGGTGCTGAGATAGTTTACCCAAAATTACTCCGACCTGTAGTTTTATTGTCTCAATTAGGTGACACAAATCCTGAAATCAATCTACAGCAACGGAATAAAAAACTGTCAACAGGGAAGGAAGTAAGGACTTTTGACATGCGAAGAATTGGCATGGGATTGTAAATAATAAAGCGAGAAAACAAAGCAAGGCCAAAATGTTTTGCCAGATCGTTTGTAAATTTTTGATCTATCTCTCAGAGACTTGAGAGTAATAGCCTTTGACTGCGCGTTCAATTATTTAATGAAACTTAGATTTAATTGAAACATTTGCTTATTTCTAAGATATCGTCTAGTCTGTTCCTTTTCCACTCAGTACTTTTGACCTTCACAATATCAGCTTATAAAAAACAATATTGAAACAACACCTGGAGATTTCTGATCAAATTCTGTTTGCTTGTCAAGCCGCAACATTCACTTAACCCTGCCGGCTGATGAATTTACGTTTTCTTAATCTAAAAATGGTGGATTAACAGGGTAAAAAGGACAAAAGATGCGATTTAATTCAGAAAAAACAAACTTTCATTGGTTGGCCTTGAGCGGTTTCAAAACATGGCTACATTATTTGAGTCTTGATGTAAAGAGAAATAGCGGCTTTTTTCTGAGATCGAATGTGCTTTTCTATTTTTGATATGAAGATTTTCTCCAAGAAGACAAAGACACAGCTAGCTTCCTAGCTGCAGTGGTTTAAATTTCCGCAGCGAGATCTTCCCTGAGTGCACCTGTTTTTAGCGACAATATCCCGCCATCTGTCATAGTGAAAACACCAAAAGCGGACATAATATCTACATTAGTTTCCGACGGTGAAATATGATTGGAGGACAAGCGCACTCATTTTGAAATCAAGCTACTGTCAATCAAGTTGTATGTTAATTTCCCCTTCAGTATTGGTAAAGAAAATTTATTCAATTTCGATTCGAAAAAAAAAACATACACTCAACAGAATCTTTGACTTGAACTGGGAGTTGGCTGTTGGTTAGTAAACGAAAGCCCAGGTTGTGTTCGCGGTATTTAAACCAAACGAGAGGTAAAATATCGCGAGTTATTTACCATATGTGGTTCGATTAGGAAACACCGATCGCTCGCTATCTTTAATATTTGATCTTATTTTGTTTAAGGTTCCAAAAAAACTTTCACAAAATGGGGCTAGATTGTGGAATGAGGTGCCTGAAGTTTATGTTGTGCGTTTTTAACCTCGTATTTTGGGTAAGTGCGGAGTTTAATCCAGTATTAGGGCATTGATTTTTACAGCTAACTTTTCATGTACGTAACACCGTTTTGTCTTCATTTTCTTTGGAGAACAAAAACATCATGGATTCGGCTTTTTGATCGCTGTGTGTGGCTTTGACCGCTCATTAATGTTTAAGCTCTGTGTCACTTCTATAACTCAAATTTATTACTAGAAAAACAAATTTTTGCTTTTCTGACCCAGATAATATTTTTACAGCCGCTTTTAATAAATCACCAATTCGCCAGCAATCTACCAACAAAAATTTGAAAATTTGACGGGCCTTTTTCGGGATATTAAGGCAAAATTATACTCTTCACTTGTTACTGGTAAAACTGAGTAAATTATATAAGTTACATTTCATTTCAGATTTGTTTTCGCATTTTACTGGTTTATCCCCTTATTTTTAATATAACAAGATAGATGAATAAGTTGTTACAATAGCTTAACCTTGTTTTAACTTTCTTGTCACCCACATTATACCTTCGAAAAGAAGCTTTAGTTAGTTTTTTCTCTTGATTTACCTGAGTGATTCCTTCGGAGGAAATTTATGAAGCAATTTTCGGCTTAAAGAACATATTATATTCATTTTCCCTATAATTCATTAGCTTATATCGCCCTTGAAAATTTTCATCTTTATTCAAGATAACTTCTTCGCGTAAAATAATCTTGATTTATTG
This sequence comes from Porites lobata, assembly GCA_942486035.1. Lineage (NCBI taxonomy): Eukaryota > Metazoa > Cnidaria > Anthozoa > Scleractinia > Poritidae > Porites > Porites lobata. Next base: position 3,027,316 of record CALNXK010000058.1, on the reverse strand, counting down.
TTCAGTTGCCAAACGCGACTAACCTGAATCCGCCATATTTGTTGGCGTTGCTTTTCCCCCCCAAAAAGCTGATCTTTTTTATTTCCGGTCAAATAAAACAAAGAAGAAACATCTTGATTTTGACTTGCGATTTCTTAGCCTCATCATAAAACTTTTCTTAGATACTTCCTCCCCGCAAAACCGAGCGATTCAGTTCCTGTTTGTTGACAGTTTTTGATGGTAACATGCATCCGCTTCGCAAAGGGAAAATTGGGGTTTCAGCGATATATATGGAACAAAACCCAGAAAAAATATTTATGAAATTTAGACGTTAATTTACCGAATAAGGTTTGTAAAAGATTGTCATTCTTAAATCTTAATGGTCAGGTGGAGGATATAAATACATGACATCTATAAAATAGACAAGAAGAGTGTTCATATAAGCAACATGTCCATTGTTAGTTAGTAAGCTACTTGCCCTGTATATGGCTCATTTAATTATCGGTACTCAGTAACCAGGGCAGCAACGTAAATCAACAAAAATGCCAACTGCAATTAAGCTAGAGCAAATCTTTTATTTTCATTGATCTCAAACCGACTAGAGCAATGGTTTCTTCACAGAACTACCTTCGTACTAATTTCCCTACGTGAGAGATTCAGTAATTTAAGCTGCAAGGACCTCGTTACTGTATATTCCTTACCCTTCTGAATTGAGAGGGTTTTTGGTTAAAAAAATATCGCTCCCATTAATTTTCTTTAATTTATATTATTGTTTCGTTATTGCAGAACTTATGAGCAGCAAAATACATAAAAATATTTATTAAGTTACGCTCAGTTTAGTGTTAAAGAGGTTTTTCGGCGCCATATCGTTTCGCTCATATTTAATTAATCAGCGACACCGAAAGATAACAAGTGTATAATACGTATTCTATCTTTATTTCCTGTTTTCAAGGAGGAATACTGAACTTTATAAAACCTAGTTTGTCGGATTAAGAGCCATGGATTATTATACATCTCTGATTTATCCAGAAAGTATTCATTACACACATTTTGAGCTAAAACTATAATCACTGATAAAAAAAATCTGTTATCACCTCTAAGACAATCTAATGTATTTTCATAGCTCAGCGATATAATTTTCACTATTCAATAAATAGGTTCAGTAAGAAAGTTTCTTTTCAAAGCGAACGTAACAAAAAACATTTAGTAGTGAATAAAAACAGGAGCCTACTGAACAAAAATGAATAGAAAAATCACTGAAATACAGTCTAGAGGAATTAAAAGAAAAAAAATTATTCTTGTAAAATTTGTCGTTTTCACAGGAATTGCAATGGAAATTGCTAGAAATGTGTAATGCAGTGCGAATAAAGTTTTTGTCCTCTAAAAGTTATGCTTCTTGGAAGTCAAATGGGCTTTATTTTCACTCAATCATGCACAACGAGCAATGGTAAGCGGAACGTTTGGAGGGGGATTCTAGATCTGAAAAGAGAACTGTTAAGTTTGTTGATTGGCAAACTACCTGAAAATATAACATTTGTCAGGACTTCACGATGCGGTTTTGATACAAAAAAAAACACCGACTTTTAGTTAGACCAGTTAACATTGTCTATGAAGGGGTTTTGAAAGGATAAAATGTGCCCCGAGTCGGTGACATGGGTGCCGGATGAAATACAAAAATTTGGTCTTCACTCAAAAAGATTTATTAGCGGGCGTTTTCGAAGAGTTAGCCAAAAAAAGACTCCTTGGGAAACAATAAGCATTGTTCAGTTCACATCTCGTTTTAGACACCGACAAAAATAAAGCGATACTGAAGCAAGCCCGCGTTCACTTTTCACACGAAGTGTACGATACATGACGATACATGTTGTTCGGTTCACTTTCGTCTACAGGCCGCTGGTATTGCAGTGATGGCCGTGGGAATCTTCGCACGAGTAAGCGCCAGTAATTACTCTGCTCTTATGGATGAAGGAGGATTCAAGACAGCAGCTAACATCCTCATAGCCGCGGGGGCACTGGTGATGATCATTGGTGCTATAGGGTGCTGTGGAGTGGTGAAGGAAAAGAAATGGTTGCTTCTCCTGGTATGTTGCGATATAGTAAAACTAGGCTTAATACAACGATAAGGAATCGCGGTTAATGGCCAACAACGCGCACGGTAAAAGAGCACCTTAGCTTGGCTTGGGAGTTTTTCCGGCTGGCGACGCCGGCTTAGGCAGTCTAAGTGCTGAAGAGTTTGCTGGCGTCACCCTGCGAACAGAGCCGCCTTTAGTCTGTGTATAGACCCCCACCCCCCCTCCCCTCAGTCTGTACACAGGATAAGCCTCCTTCTGTGCGTCTGCGAGAGGAGGAGAAAAGGGGGCTCTGTCTGTATCCCGTCAAGCCCTTGAAGTCGATAAGGCCCGTCAGCCCATGTGCGAGCATCCGTTTTAATGATAAATCGATGGTCATAACTGAGCCCGCTGTACTAAGCGCATGGGTATTATGCCTGGAATCGAAACTGCAACAAGCAGCACATGCTCAACAAAGATCTTACTTGACTGATTCCTGCACAGTCTTTCTCGAGTACGCCAAAATCGCGTGAAAGAGGCTGTAAAAGAGGCTGTGCTAGCAGGGTGGATGGTGTAGTTCCATTGTTGGTCGATAGGCACCATTTTTTCCTAGATCGTCGTTTTCTTAGGTGCCCTTGAGGAGTCCACTAGCAGGTCTAGACGGAGACAGTCTCTTGGCATGTCCTATCAAGCTGAGCCTTGATGGGACAAATAAGGAGTCTTGTCACTAGCAAAAATTGGAAGATAGAGATCTCTGACCTTCTCGTTTGTGATGTAGAATCACCCCATTTGGTAACCAAGATCTTTCGGAGTCACGTCTAATGCTAACCTATTGCGTTCCCTTTTTCTCATAAAAATTTAGTATTCCTTCCTGGTACTGATGATTTTCATTTTGGAGATCGCTTCAGGCATCATGGCTTATGCTCAGAGGGACAAGGTAAAGCACTACTTATACTAGGCTCCAGTTGTTTCAATGATGGATAACACGGATCAACTACCCCTCCCCTAAGCCAACATTAACACTTACTTCTCATTAAGGGGAAAATGTTGGCTTACGGGAGGGGTAAGTAAACAGTTTACCAGAAAAGTTTGATGATCCGTGTTATCCACTGGATAAAACTGTTTTCAGTGAATAGCGTGACTGGTTTTACTAATACTTATCCCAGCCACTTGATAAAGATTTACCGCTGCTGTATATGTTACTTTTGTGCATGAAAAACCTTTTAAAAGGTCACGATCTCAGTTTGGAGATATACCAGGGCGTTATCCGACCTCATACAACTGATCACTTTTACCCTCCCTTGTCAGTAGTTAGCAAGAAGGCTTCATCTAGGAGGTCTGGTAGCGAATCCGAGTTACAGCATAAGCGGTTCTTGAATAAAGTTTAGGCCCTCATGCAATCCCGTACTCTAAATCCAATAAAAGGGCTTTACTGGCACGATTTCTCATCAAAATTCTCCGTTGGAGTTCTATAAAGGCATCAAAATTCATTTAAAAAGTCTATATCCGGTCGAGCTTCTTCCTAGTCTTTCAGCAGCGGGAATGGACAGATTCTGTAACCGCCTTAATTGGCCCCGCAGGAGGCACTCTTGTAACTCGCGCGTATATTAAGGAAAGTACTTACAGCTGAAATATACAGTCAGAATGCCAGAAAAAATCTCGATTTGCTTGAACGGGGGCCGCGAGGAATCGGTAGGTAATGATGACCTTTCTATTGTTTGCGCCTGCAAGTACGAAATGGTTAGGATGACGTAAAACAATGCAATGATACTTCTTTTGAGATCTGAATGAAGAGTAAGAACTTAACTATAATGCGCTTATTACATCACCATTCCGCCTTTATATTTCAGGTAATAGATAAGATAGAAAACGCTGTGAACAAGACCATTACTGAATACTACGGAAAGGAGGACAAAAAAAAATTTACAGAGGCTGTGGACAAGGCGCAACAAGAGGTGAGAGGGAGAGTCTTGATAAACATCACTGCAGAGAAAAGACGAAAAACTATCCTAACCTAGCTGAGAAAGACTGATGAATCTCAGTCAGTGACACATGCAGCTCGGAAAATGAGAAAAATCTGAGTACTCTCAACAGGTTACTAGTCCACGGCTCTTCTACTGAGCCACAGGATACTCGTGGTAGCTAAGGCAACAAAACTAGGTTCATGTCACAAAAATTCTGCATTTTGCTAATATCGTAGCCTGTTGAGAACCAAAGTCTTTTAACAAAGCCATCATTAGCCACCATTTGGACATTCAAACTGACCGAGAGTTAGGGCGAGTCAGAAAATGATTCAAGGGAGAGGTCCCAGTGACGGATCCAGGGAAGGGGCCAGGGGATCCGGCCTCCCCCGTTATTTTTAGACCACACTGAGGCCCGAAGAACAGAAGAAAATTTTTTTAAAATCGCGCCCGCCTTATCTCAGGGTCTGGATTACCACAATTCCCCCTCCCCTCCCCCCCCCTTACCACTCCCTTATCTGAAGGTATAGATCCGCCACTGGGTTGACGCGTAAGATAAACGTCTTGTCTGCAGGCTACGACACCATGGGTCTTTGCAAGTCACCCTCTGTATTACGAGTAACACACTGAAAAAAAAGATAAGGTTTTGTTAAAGCGCGCCGCTTAGAAACTATGAAAAATCTGTGTCTATGATAAAAAATGATCTGTGTCTTGAGCCCACAGTAACTGGCGCTCGCTGTTGCGGTGTCCCTGACTGTACTCCTGTGAATAAATGTACACTTTTTTTTTTAATGTAGTGTAACTTATCTTATTGTTTGGCGAAGTTAATAAAATAAAATAAATTGTCTGTAGCCTTAGACGAAGTTCCTCAAACTACGTTGTCTTAGGCAGCTTAACAAAACTCTCTATCAGGGGCGAGCAAAGACAAAAATATACCCTTAATTCTCTTGCCTTCTGAGTAGCAATACATGGCTCAATCATCTGCACACGAAGTAAGTCTCATTTTCAAACTCTTAGAGCAGAAAATAGGTTTTCACACATCTTTCTATTTTGATTCGTAGTTGAAGTGCTGTGGTGTAGCAGACCCGTCCGATTGGTCAAAGTCCGCATGGTACAAGAGCACTGGAGAAAAGGCAAAGGAAAAATATCCTGAGTCGTGTTGTAAGACAAAGGGCAAAAAGTGCAACGTGGGCGAGAATCCAGATATCTACGAAGAAGTGAGTGTCAAAGGAGTAAAATGCTAAAGTCACGTGAATTCTGAGTCGTTGATTACTTAATAGTTTGATTTGTGGTTACCGTTCTTGATCGTATAATGATAATGATAGTGATAATGAATTTGTATAGTGCTAAAACTATAGAAGAATATTCAAAAGCGCTTTACATTAAGTTAAAATTAATGAATAAATAATAAATAAAAAAAATTAAAAATCCCTGAAAGCTATAATAATAACAATAATATGTCATGCTATGGTATAAGCTAAAGAAAATTCCAAACTAAATTAAACATTAAACATTAAAACTATTCCAACAAATTGAAAGCTTTCTTAAAAAGAAATGTTTTGCTTTTTGAAAATGGCGAGGCTGGTACTTGTTCTTACAGTTATTGGCAGCGAGTTCCATAAAACAGGTGCAGCATGAGCAAAGGCCCGATCCCCAAGTGTAGAGCAGTTGACTTTTAGAACGAACAGAAGAGATTGAGCAGACGAAAGAAGAGCATAATTAGCAGCTGGTTTCAGGGATAAAAGATCTTTAAATGTAGGATGGACTTTGGTTGTGTAGTGACTTGTAAACAAAAAGGAGCAATTTGAACTGAACTCTAAACGTTACTGGAAGCCAATGTAAGTCGATAAGCGCGGGTGTGATATGATCAAATTTCGCAATCTGAAAAGTCACTCTAGCCGCGGCATTTTGAACTTTCTGTAAACGATCAAGTTGATATTTAGGTAGACCAAATAGAAGTGCGTTACAGTAATCAAGGTGCGAAGATACAAAGGCATGGATCAGTGCCTTTGTGGATTGCACGGTAAGGAATTTTCTGACCTGTCTTATGTTGTATAGTCCGCGAAAAGCCTTGCTACAAATCTTGCCTATGTGAACATTCATTCGCATATGAGCATCGAACCAGGACCCAAGGTCCAATGATAATAGATTCAATAGATGTTTTTTCAAGTTGTTGACGGGTGCCAATAATTAGAAAGTCAGTTTTCGCGTCATTGATCATTGAACGATTTCCAATAAACCAAGAGCGAACATCAGCGATGTACTTTTCAGTCACTGACAGCTTTAATTTCCGAATGGATAGAACAAGGTCGGAAGGAGAGGTAAATCTGGGTGTCGTCAGCATAACCGTGGACGGAAGGGAGGTGCTGAGAAATAATGCTAAAGAGGCGGGAGACGTAGAGAGTAAATAAAATAGGTCCCATACAACTGCCCTGGGGGACTCCACAGTTCAGATTGAAGTAGTCAGAAGTCTTATCACCGACGAGTATACGTTGTTTGCGACCAGACAGAAATGAGTCGAACCAATTTAAAGCAGATCCGTCGACTCCAAAATCCTGTTGCAAAATATTCAGAAGAATGGAATGTTCAATGCTATCATAAGCAGCACTTAGGTCCAAAAGTACGAGAAGTGTCACTTCGTTATTATCCATACTCATTAAGATGTCGTCTTGAACCTTTAATAGAGCAGTCTCTGTCGAGTGATACTTACGGAAGCCGGACTGGAATTTAGGAAGAGAGGCATTTTTCTCACAGTGGACGAGAAGTTGTTGAAGTGCAGCCTTTTCCACTACCTTGGAAATGAATGGAAGATTGCTGACTGGACGGAAATTTTTGTAGACCAAATCAAGTCCAGGTTTTTTCAATACAGGGATGACAACAGCGGTTCTCCAATTTTCTGGAACGCAACCACTGAGAAAAGAGAGATTAACCATCTCAGTGATAGAGGGCGCTAATACATCAAGACAGGACTTTACTAGCCATGTAGGAACAGGATCCAACCGACAAGAGGCATTGGAGGATTCTCGAACAATCTTACACACTTCTCCTATGGATAGCGCAGAAAAATTCTCCAGATTCTCCTTTGGAGAAACAGGAGCAAGTCGAGGCTCTTGAACTTGAAACTTGTCAAGATTTTCCTTGATGATTTCAATTTTTTTAGGAAGGAGGTGCCAAATTTGTTTGCTAGCTTTGTGGGATCATCGTGCTCTGGAAGAGCCGTCTCAAGTGGTTCCCTGGACAAAGAATTAACCACACGAAATAGCTTGCGACAGTCACCCGCATACTGATCAATTAGGTTTGAATAATAATTCACACGTGCAGATTTAGGAAGTGCAGAGTACTGATTACGAACTTTATGGTATAGAGCCGGTATAGAGTGTTTTGAAATGAAGTGACCTGCAGCACTGGTTTCATAGCTAAAACGGCCAACGTTGAGTAAAGTGGAAATGTTCTGCACGTTTTTAAGAGCTTAAGGAATGGTTTCTGTGTTTTTTAATTATTATTCTCCAAGCCGCACCGTTTTGTGATTGCTATGGACAGTTTTTCCATGACAGCATGTAGTCAATGAGTAAAATAAAGGGGCCCGGGATAGGTAATTGAATAGAGCTGACGTTGGCTCGGTCTTCTATTTAGTGATACAGTGCCGTAGCCAGACCAAACGGCCAACCGAGGCAGGCGGGAGTTGCTAGGGGGGTTCGGGGGCGTGCCCCCCCCCGGGAAATTTTGAACTTTAGTCTCTCGGAAATGCGATTTGCAGCGTTTTCTGGGCCTTTCGGTAACTTTTTTTCGAGTTAATTTAAGTGGAATTTAAAAAGCAATAATCAGAAACAAGCTACAAAATCTGGGTGACCGTTAACCTCGCCAATGGTTTTGATCAGTATTTGTTCAAAAAAAATTTGAGTTAACGTACGTAGCCCCTTGAGATCGATGATATGGTAATTTTGACTGAATTGCTGAATTCTTTGTAATATCATGATACGTTAAAAATATCCGATGATCGCTTATGTAAAATAAAAATGATCGGCGAAATTCGTCAAAATTTTACCGAGGCGAGTGCCTCGGTTGGCCTCATACTAGCTACGGCGCTGTGATATAACATGAAAGGAGCACTGTATCTTCTCTTGATGACCATCACAATCATTATTATCATTTTTAACATAATTTTTATCATTAACATTATCATTGTCATCATAGACTTTATAAAAAGGCTTGAGGTCGATGAAAAGCCAGTAATCTTCACCATCATCATCATCAACACCGACCCAAATGAGCAAATCTGAACCATTTTTCTCCCCAGCTGCAAATAGCTTTCTACTCTTTTTGATTGCTTTGATCACAGTTCTCAACTTCCCGGTAACAGTAAATGTTAAAATTTTAAACTCAGCTAGTACTTACTGTATTGGTATTGATATCTTCCAGGGCTGCTCTAATGCACTCCAAAAGTTTGTTAAAGGAAAAATGGCAGTGATTGGAGGAATAGGAGTCGGGATCGCCATTTTACAGGTCAGAAATAATTTAATTACTTGAAAGAAGCATCACTCCTTAAACGCAAAAAATAATTTTGGTAATTGTGGGAGTAGCTCCATATTGATTACTATTTTTCTTCTTTGCAGGTTATGGGCGTGGTTTTTGCCATTTGCTTATACCGATCAATTGGATACGAGAAGATATAGTGACATCAGGAAACATGGGAATGAATGGGGACAACTGTTCAGTGAATTGGATAAAGGGAAAATTTGCGTTTAAAAATTATTACGGAAATTTATTTTTGTTCAGGCCTAGAGGCATTTGTTAATATGTGAATGTTTTTTCCATCGGTAGGAATTCTTTAAGATATGATTATCACACTTTTCTTTAAAGACTCAATATTTTTCTCGAATTAAGACATGGCAAGGACCCGCCCATTGACGGATCCACATTTTGAGGTACAGGACGGGGGAGGGGCGGATCGGGGTGAGGGTTGGGCCCCACGGACACATCCCCTAGATTCAAACCAAGACCCATACTTGGACCAAGAGATTTCTCTCTTGTTGGAGCACATTCTGGACATTGCAAAATCGAAATAGGGAGGAATATCCTCGATGTTACTTGAGAGGAAATCGCTGTTATAATGTTACTGGCAATATAAACACGGCGTGTTTATGGCACTCCGATTTTATGAAGAGAATCACCAGCGTATATATGTCTAAAATGTACTCCAAAAGAACACTCTCAAGTTTAGCGTCTCTCGAGAAATGCAAATGGTCTCTTGCACTGGTCACGTTCGCACTAGGAGCCCATCCCCTCAAAGTCCCATCTGCTGCTGATTAAATAAGCGTCACGGCTCCTTATAAATTCAATATATTTGTTCATACTATAGTAACTGTTGAATCGCTTCCTTCGCTAAGTTCTGCTGTCTCCGAACTACTTTCGCTCGACACACAGGCGCATCGACCATACTACTGTTTATTTGCTGGGATCAAGCTCTGCTCTGATTGGCTAAATGAGAAGAATCTATGAATAGCCTTCAAGATTCACAAGCTTTGGCCCAAGCTCCTAGGTGATGGGATCCTCTTTGTAACTAACGGTGTTTAAGAGTTCCTCTTCACCGATCTTTCATTCTTAACCCTCGTGGTAAGAGAGGCGGAGAAAGCAGGTGTAAGGGTAGGAAGCGAATCAAAGACTGCCCGGTGGAGGGATATACGGTAATAGGATATTTTTCCAGCGGGTTTTTTCATTAGCATTTCTAGTGTACAGTTCGTCCAATAAAAATAGAAAATGGTTGAGACTAGAATGGATACTTTAAAATCAGGTTGGACTCCTTAATATATTTATTATACAACACTATACTCAATACCACGCCATACTATATTTAAGCGAATTTACTGGGCCCATTTTTGAGAAAAGTGAGGAAATCAGAGTAAAAGACAGTTGTGCAAGGAAAAGAGCTGAATACAGGGTTTGGCACCGAAGTAAAGTGATGGGCGGGGTTAAGCACTGTTTTTAAAACGGTTAGCTTTCAATAATGCAATGATCAATGCCACGTACGGTACGTTAAAATTAACCGGTGTCTACAGTTAGCCCTTGGTGGTCTGGTGGATACGGATGTGGATTGTATATCAAATGATGCGGTTTCAAGTCCTACATACTACCAATTTTTTTCTTCTGTTTTCTTTCTTCTCTTATTTACTACTTTAAGGTGGCTCCGTCATTAATACAGGCGCATTTAGCCGTAGCGAAGTTTTCGTCATAACTTTTTCGTTTTTAACGCGATGGCTGCGAAACTTTGCAAAGAACAAAAGATATCATTCGGCAATAGTGCGAAATATTCTGATTTCATTGATGGTAAATATATTTTGCTAAATTCAATAGCACTTAAAAGGACCCTACTGTTCAAGAAAATCGCGTCTAATAAAAAAATTTGCTCATATTTTTTACTGAAATTTCTGGTAACGGCTTTAATTGATATAATAAATATGCGAGAGGAATTTCAGAAAAAAAGTTGGAGCAGAAGTCCGTGACTAAAAGTCGCTCAAAATTCAGCTGTGAAATTGTTTTGGAATTTCAAAAATAAATTACTATCAGGTAGAGGGAGACACCAGTTTGAATTTTCGGAACAAGTAAATTCAATGTTTGCTAATTCTTTAAAAAAAAGCCGATTGCCTATCGTGCTATACTTTAAAAGTACTTTTTAGTTTAAAAATCACTATAAATTACTACAAACCTTGCTCTGAAGTAGAATGACTTGCTCCTCGATATTTTTAAAATATCCCTTGGAAGTTTGGCTGAAATTCCTGCTGCACAAATTTTGATGTATTGCAATGCATATTTTCAACGACTTTTACTGCTGTTCTTGCTTCCAACTCTGGAAAAAGGTATTGAGATTGGACGCTACCTCGTATCATAGCTCAGATAGAACTGCCCAGCACCTTTGTTTTTGACTACAAAATGAGCAGGAGTGGCAGTTCTGCGAAGAATTCGCACCTCACCCAGGGGGGACGAACGACAATGATGCCCATGTCTGCGAACCGATCTGTATAAACACGTATTGCAGAGCAAAACATAATAATCAAGAAAAGACTTAATTACTTCCCCTAGGGAACTTTTCTGGTGTCGCCTGTAGATTTTGGTAGAACTATAGAGCGCTTTCACTCACGTTGCCAGCATCTATGCAAATTTACAGGAACAAAAGAAAGCGTCTTTTAATTGCATATCACTAAAGTCAACTCTTACAGGACTGTTTTGAAACACCAAGATGGCCGCCGTTTCATTGTTTTGGAACACCAAAATGGATGCCGGGACGCCATGTGAAAATGCTCTAGTGAAGTGGGTGAAGGCAATCTCTCTTGGTGAAGGGGAGGGGACTGATTCAATAAAATTCGTTTGTATTAGTTATGAATAGTATTGTATTCTCAAACGTCTTTACTGTACAAACTGAACACTACGAGCCGGTGAAGCGCTCAAGACATGTAATGGGTTTTCTACCAGAAATGGCATATCTCAGTGACGAATAAAATAACCTACTGTCTTGAATTGCGTGTTTGACGGGTTCGTTTTCCTCAAAAACAAAAGTATCAATTGTACAAAATAATACATGAGCAGTGTGCACAATGGCTAGATGAGAGGCGCAAATTGAATATGGTAAGATTCAGTTTTGCTAGCGTTTTCCGTTTACAATAGCTATACAACAGAGGCCCCGTCCACACATAACCGCATATTTTTGAAGCCGCAACTTTTTCTTTCCGGATACGCCTACCGTCCACACGTAACCGGTGAATCCGCGGCGTCCGGAACTTTTTTAATCCGCTCTCCAGAGTGGAAGTTTTTTAATCCGCTACGGAAACGAGTAGACGCTAAATCCGGATAATTTTATCCGCTGATATCACAATATCGAGCCCAGTTCTTTACCGTGAATATTCAAGACGGTCCGAGCGAAAAAAAGAAACATTGCGGATTCAGAAGTATCTGGACACATGTGGACGTTGAAATGTTTGTATCCGGAAAGAACAAGTTGCGGATTTAAAAACATACGGAACCAGAATCATCATCCAGAACTACGCAATGCCTAATTACGTGTATGGTCAGCCTTACATTCTACATATGTTTCTCACTACTAGGGAAGCTCTCCAGAGACGAGCCCTGCTTTACGGATAAAGCCGTTAAAACCGAACTCAGTGTGATGTCTCACTATGATAAACATGTTAGTCCTGAATGTTTGAGAGGATTTTAACCTTTTGGGTCCGATAGAGGGTGATGGTTTCGTGCTTCCTGTTACCAGGGACTGAAATCAAGTATGTTCTTTTTTTTTTATCAATTGTCGCTGTTGAAAGATAGGGAAGATCACATATT